>JACCIC010000101.1:1855000-1925000 GCA_018907035.1 Sycobia sp. Sy_11
TCTTACAGCAGAGTTAAGCTTGTAATAAAGTACCATGGAGTTCTCTTCAGAGCATTGAAATAGTTTTACAAGGGGAGATTGCTGTAAAGAACTTCAATTTTTATAGCAATATTAATATTAATTTAAGTTTTCATTATATGCCTTAATCTGAAGCTGCTAAATTTTACTTTGTGATATCGAACTGGCGAACAATCATAAAGAGTGGGCCAAAATAATAAAAATTTAAAGCGATAAGAAATCATTTGTGAATGATATGATAGTCACGTTTCTAAACAAAATATATGTATTATAATTATTAATAGAAACTAATTTATTTGAAAAATCCTTTTCATTTCATTTCAACTTTAGTTGAACAGTTTAGTTCCTGAGGATGAGCCATAGCGGTTCGAACCTTCGGACACCAAAGGTGAATCTAAATTTTAGGTGGTGGGGGCAGTCAGGTTGTCCTTTACTAACATAGAATATTACCATTATTATTTTTATGTCATTTTATTTATTATTTAATTTTTATTTTTATTTTTATTTTATTATTAATTTTATTTTATTTTTATTTTTAATTTTCAGATTTAATTTATTGTAGTAATAAGTTTTATTTCAGATTCTACGGGGTTGATCATAAACAAGGACAGTCCGACTGTCATTATTTTAGCTAATATATGATTTTATAAAGACGTGTAAGACCGATAAAAATATTATTAATTTAATTCAGTACAGTCGACATAAGTACAATTTTTAATTCTAATATATTATTCTACTTTATAAAAATTGTAAGAACTATAAAAATATTTATTAATTTAATTCAGAACAGTTGACACAAGTACAATTTTTAATTTAAATAAATAT
Source organism: Sycobia sp. Sy_11 (assembly GCA_018907035.1). Classification (NCBI taxonomy): domain Eukaryota; kingdom Metazoa; phylum Arthropoda; class Insecta; order Hymenoptera; family Epichrysomallidae; genus Sycobia; species Sycobia sp. Sy_11. The sequence goes on from JACCIC010000101.1 coordinate 1,855,844, forward strand.
TTTAAGTATAAATATTTATTTTTAAATTAAAATATCAATTCTGTCGATATAAACATTGTAGTTTCTGTACACTCGTGAGTGAAATTTTTGTTTAGGTACCGTTAGGTACAGTGGCACCTTCTTACATGCGATGAACCTCTTCGTTACCAATAGCTCTATAGGTGAAATTAAAGAGCTCCGTATATTCTCGCTTTCGAGTTTTTCCAAAGGAAACACACTGGAATTAGATCAAAGACTTCGCGAAGACCACGACCAAAAAGCCTTCCGCCCCCCCCCCCGGTTCAATTTCTCCTTATTAATATTTAAGATAATTACGTGTATATTGGCAAATCCGCATCCCCGTGAGCAATGGGCTCAGGCGCAAGTAAGCAACGGCCGTAAATTATTTATTTTATATATATATATATATATATACACATTATATCCCGGCGAGAAATAGCGCGTGGAGAAAGAAAAAAATATATACGCAGGCGCGCGTCCATCGTTACGTAAGCGCGACGTCCAGCACCAGTGTGCGGCATCAGTGGAGCTCGTTCGTAATTAATAATGCGTGCGCACAGATGTATATAGAGAGGCATCGATCGCGCGCAGCACGAGGCTTCGAAACTTTCTCCGGTGCGCGACGGGCACGCGGTGGCGCCGCGTTCGCATATATAAATGGAAAAGGCCCGGCGGTGGCGGGCCGCCGTCTGCCTTTGGAAATTATACACGTTTAACATTATATATATATATATACATACCTATATTGTCGTGGAACATCGGTGGTGAACTAATCGGCATAGAGCAGAAATCAGGGGAGGAATTGAAGAGTTCGAGGAGAAGGTCGATTCGTCGCTCAACGATAAACACTTGCGTTTTCGCACCTATCGCGGTTTGACGTAATTGACGCATTAGCTGGATGAGAGTCCTGACCATCTATGTATATAGACTGATATATATATATATATATATATATATATATATATATATATATATATATAGCCACGTACTTTCCATTTGCGGCTGCGGAGAAAGTCACTCGAGTCGGTTTGTTCTTGAGCATCTATACCCACATAGAACCTAACACATCTTCGCTTACCTTGCGATTCGATACAATACTCCAATATATACATACATACACGAAAACACGCACTTATAGACTGGCTCAAATTTTTCTGCGGATCTGCAGAGAGGAGACGTCTGTAATTTAAGCGAGCCGGCTTGATGTGCCGTCAATGTCAGCTATTCAAAACTATGCAATCTTCCATGCGTTTGGCTAGCATTATAATAATTATTTCATTTTCTTGTTTTCATCCAATGCCTGGTCATTCATATTATATATATAAATAAATTATTTATATGTCAAAAAATATATGAAAAATTTATTCAGAAAATATTTTTTAATAATTATTGATATGTTAGTAACATAAAAAGATGTGCAAGGTTTATATATATATATATATATATATATATATATATATATATATATATAAACCTCGTTGAACTCTATGTACATGTATATATATAATTAGGTCTCTTGAATCTCATAGTATAACTGTTAGGCAGTTTACTTCATAGTAGTTATTAAATATACTAATAATAAGTTGCAATTACTTTTTTAAATTAGTCAAAAGCGTTCGTTGAATTAAGATAATGTTATCGAAATCTGTGTTATCTTTTGTTTACTGTTTTAACATTGGCGATATGTTTGACAACTTGCGAGTAAAACAAACATTGGAAAATCCCGATATCTGTAAAATTCTATTGCTTATACAGTTTTTATGTGGAGTGTACTTGACAATTATCTAGATATAACACAGGATTAGTAAAGAGGCTTTTTAATTGCTTTTGGGTACATGAATGAATTAAAACAAAGTTAGCTCTAAACGAGTTTAATATCTTGATATTTTTAATAAAATTTATCATAATTTGCATTTATTTATTTCCTATTAATAGTTGATTCTAAAACTAGATAATCGAACGGTTTCATAATATTACTTCAAATGCGGGTAAAAAATAACCCCTATGGAACGCTACTTAACATAGTTTTACTAATGTATGCTAATAATATTTTTGCAATATCTGTGTTGGATACTTTTCATAATTTATTTGTCTGTCCATCTAATTGAAAATACTGGCCTATATTCGCATTTAAAAATAATAAGTTAAAGTTATGATACGGACGAACGAATAATAAGCTAAAATCGGATAATGTTCTAGTTAATTGCAGGATCGCTACACACGTGATAAAGCATATATATATTTTAATGATGAAAAATAAAAAATTATGGACAGTTCAGAATCTCAAAGAAATTTACTCTGGTTGAGAGCATTGGGCGACAGTTTTTAATGAGAATTATTCACCTGCATTGTTGTTATCTAAATAGATGGCTTTTAGAATAACTAAGCCAGCACTCATCTAAGTTCTTACGCGATTGTGAAATTTACAGTGAAGTTTTTATACTCTCGGATGGTGTGTATCTACGTTAGTCTATTTTTATATCACACTTTATTGCTTCTGATTATACCAGGTCGACGCACTTATATTCAACAAATAGACGAATTTATCAATCACATAAATTTTACATATATTATGTATATAATAATAAATATATAATATATTAATTCAGTAACTAACGTTCGACTATACTGAACCTCTAAATACGGTTTAGTAGTTTATCGTTTTAAACAGAAAAGTTCGTATAACTATAATTTTAATTTTGTATAGCTTGTGAAGAGGAGATCGTCAGGTTATAACCAGAATTATTTTGCTCAATCTTGACCGAATCAGTCACATAAATGTCTTGACCTTTCCTTATAAGTAAATTACATGTGTGATTATTAGTTAATCGAGGAATGAACCACATTGATAACAGGGATGAAGGTGAATTAAAATTGGTAACTGAAAGTTGGGACGCTCTCTCTGCGAGCTGTCTGATTATTTGAGATGTTCTGGAATTGTACGAGTAATGTTTGTTTATATTATAGTTTTCTTTCAACTTGCATCAGATTTAATTTTTTAACCACGATAAGCTTATTGTTTATGTGTATATATTAATCATTGTCGCCTTAAAAATTTCCTTTGGCCAGTGGGTGTGTATTCTCAGCTATAGAAACATGGAATAAAACATAGGCGTTTACAATCCCACGTCACCGCAGAATTTTTACGTAACACCGATCAATTGCTCGCCTTCTTGCCGGTAAGAGAAATAATACATAAATTCCATACTGCGGTAGAGATACAAAAAAACATCACGGGAGGATCGGGGGCAATTCGACGAGGGACTGGAAGGTCCAGGTGAACGGCTCCTTTTTTATTCTGTGGTACGTATATCGGAACGTACATCGGAAACTGATTGGCGAAAAGGAGCGATTTCCGGGACAATAGACCGGTGGACAAATCGGTGTGTGAGATAATCGGCTGACTCGTGGTATTCCGGGAACCATCGACCGAACGCTTGGGTACGCGCTTTGCTTATTATTTCACTTTCGCCGCTCCGGATGTGGCCCGAGCGCTTGATGGGTTTTTCTCATTGCTCGTGGGCCCCGTAATTCCTCTCGCAAGGACACGGATGGGGCGAGGCCGCTGTCGTCTATATATATGTACACGAGTCTCACCGGTTGTTTCTATATGACGGGCGCGCGTCACCGGTGTGTCCGCACGCGATAATGACGGCTGAGCGTCGAGTAATGGATATAGGCCGCGATTGTGCCATGTTTTGTAATCTAAGTCTGATTCACATTATAAGAGAGGGGCGGGCAGGAATTCGCTTTACGTTTTTGAATGTCTCAAAGCGTTCTTCCACTTTTTGGGAGTGTGGATACGTGCGGGCGAATAAGTAGGGCGCTTTGATAGACATATTTTTCCTTTTTGTATCGTATATAGATTATATACGAAGTACCAAAAACGTATTCTTAATATGTAATCAGTTTCATAATAAAAACAATGTATATATTAAGGAATAGAAATTACCTTCCTTTGCAAAACTAGTTATGCGTGTAATTTACATTTCTATTGATATGGTAGAGTGTCAAAAATAAAATTCAAGGCTGTATTGCAACGAAATTGTTTCCTAGATTTCGTACAAACTATGGGAAAACTCGTAGATAACGGCAATGTCCTCAGATCCAGCTGGAACAATGAAATTCCGCGCCTTTGATCCACAATATAAGTAGATAAATATCTAGAGAAGTGTGTTAAGGTTGCTAGAACGCAATGTTGGCGGAGATAATTTTGTATTGATAACATTTTCACTGTAACTTATAATATATAGTAATCTTTTGGTGACAATTGTATATTTTAAGTTATATTTCTAATTATTTTTTTAAACTTATTTCTACATCGCAGAAATTTTTTTAACATGCACACACGTACGTGCAGACACACACACACACACACACACACACACACACACACACACACACACACACACACACACACAAACACAGACACGCGTGCGCGCTCGCGCGATTTTTAACTATTAATAAATATTTTTTTCTATTCCTCCTCTACACAAATTGTCCAAAACCAATCAATTTAATAAGGAATGATAAACACTGTCCAATCTACCAGACTCTAACATTAAATTCACATTATTTCGATTCTTGGAAATGTGAATACTTTCAAGACTCTCCCGTTTATACTTATTATTAATACCATGTTCCAAAATATCCACATTCACAAAATCAAAAGAATGTAAAAACTTTAAACAATGCTCTTTTAAACCAGAAGTAATATGTGAGCTACGTAAACTATATTTATGCTCTTAAATTCTCTTTTTTAAATATCTACCTGTTTGTCCAATATAGTATTTATCACAATCCATGCAATTAATCTTGTAAACAACTCCTGACTTTAAGCATAAATCATCCTTATCTTTGCAATTATTAAACAATCTACTTAAATTATTGCGATTTTTAAAGAAAATTTGAATGTTATATTTCCGAAAATTTCTTTTTATTCTTTCAGATAATCCTTGAACATATGGTAAGACAATAATTTTGCCTCCGTTAAAATCAATTCCTGCACTATGTCTATTTTCGGTATTATAAATGTCAAACAATCTCTCAGCAATCAATCTATTAATAAATTGAATTGGATAGCCATTATTAATAAAAGTCTCTCTTACTATCTGTAAATTATTTTGTCTAAAATCTTTATGTGACAATTTAATTGCTCTGTCAATGACACCTTTCAATGCTCCAATTTTGTTTCCGAATTGGTGGTGTGAATTAAAATCTAAAAACCTACCTGACCAAGTAGGCTTTCTGTACCAATTAAGTTTACCTTATTATTACTACATCTAATTACATTAATGTCCAAAAAACTTAACTGACTATTTACTTCAACCTCCCTTGTAAATTTAATTCTGTCATGTACAGAATTGAAAACATCCACCATTTCATCCACAAAAAGATGAAGACTGTAAGACCAATAAAAAAATATTTATTAATTTGTATATGGGCAGTCGATAGAAGTACAATTCAATTTATTTTTAACTATACAATAAAAATTCCAATTACAAAATGAAATTCATTCAAAATAAGCAGTTTTAACATCCGATAGTATGTTTTTAAAATAAAATACAATTATAAAAGTGAATCTGGAGTAAGTATCAAAGAAAATATTATTTAGTTAATCATATAGAACTAATTTTCTATATCGCCAGTATGATTGACGGCTTGCGCACAGAAACTACTTGATATGAAGAAGGGTTTACTACCGTGGATGCCTCAGTGAAGCACCTTATACGATTTTGCCACTATATAAAATTTCAAGATTTTATTATAGATTTAAAATCAAAATAAGTGAACAAATTCTCCTTAGAACTGATCAATTAGAGGAACGCGATTTTTAAGGCCCGTACGCTAAAATTTAAAACAAGATATTTGGAATCCGCCAGTATGTTTTGAATTGCTTTGAACTATTTTTTAATATACTATTCTTTAGTTATTGAGGAGGCGACATTGGTAGAATTTAATGAACTTTGCAAATTAATATAAAGGGGGCATTTTGTACATGCCTCCAACCATAATAACAACAACGATTGCTGGAACGTATAAGACTGCTAAACGTTCTTAAAATTTGATATAATTACTTACGAGTGCAATTTTCAGTTATCTAGCAACGCATAGCAATATTCGACAAAGCTTGGAAACCAGAATTATTTCTAGTACTTTCTAGATTTTATTCGTACAATTTAAAAATCAGATCCAGTTGCTAAGGAAAGTAACTATAAAACATTATAATAATTAAAACAGGAGATCAAAATCGAAGAACACGATTCTTCCACTCATTAGCATTTAGTAGTAAGGTTAGTAGCTATAGTGATAACCGACAAAAAGGAATTAGATATACACTTATATCTTGATCACGGATATTTATCTTGTTCATGTACCGATATGTACCGAGTGACATTTCAATTGTGGCAGTATTATTTTGAATGCTTGACGTATACAAAAGAAAGGAGGAAGAAGCAGCACAGAGGAAAGAATCGAAGAAAGTCGCCTGCCCATGCGTTATATACATTAAAACAAAGAAAGAACCGGGCATCGGGATGGTATGGCGTACGCTGGCACGGGGCACGGTGGCGGTGAGGCAGAGGGGATCGAGCAAAAATCGACACGGGTTACTTTCGCCGCGCGCGGGCGCGCCGAAAAGGCGCGCGCTCTCGGCCCCTGTCGACCGTAACTTCCTTTTCGTTTATATATATATATATATATATATATATACATACTTGGCCGCGGCTTTTACTTTATTCGCGCGCGACCAGTCGCTCGTCCCACTAAATTACGGAAGCGTGTAATAGACGCGCGGATTTGCATTCTTAATGCGGACTCTGTTACGCTGTTGCGCGCAGGCGAGTGCGGGTTATAGGTTTGGCACTGACATCGATTCGACTCTTATATATATATATATATATATATATATATATATATATATATATATATATATATGGAACTAGAAAGGAGGGGGTGGTCTGGCTGCTTGGTTTCGTAACGTCGAGGAGAATGATATATTTTGACGATTAATTTGTATACGGTATCATATCGGGATTCGCATACGTAGGAACTGTGTGTTTTCGGAAATTAAAAGAAAATAATGTTTGAGTATCCGGACGAACGGAGAAACAGCTTTTAACTGCGAAAATGACGTATGTTCCTGAAGGACACCCGGTTGATTTCTCTCGACACGTGATTATTGGCAATATAAGTATCTAAATATTCGTGCTGCCATATGATATGGCATGTCTACGGGCCGAACTCATCTGTGAAGGCTTAGTCTAAAAATTATGTCCCATTAGTCCGAAAGATATTTAGAAATATTCATAAACCAATGCTAAAATTTAATCAATAAAAAGCATCGAACATTGAACAGTACATCGAAGAGTGTACTGAATTAGTGCACGATTATTCAGGTTTCTTGCAATCTTGTTCTTTCTCATTATTTTACCATGTATATTTTAGTATTTGGAGGCATATCCAGATCAACGCCTCTTCAGTGATCAGAGATTTATGATTTAAGCTTCATAAGTTGAAAAGAATAAATTTCGTAGCATAGTAGAATGAATCATAATTACCACTTATTCTTACTTTTCTTAAGTAGAGTTGCTGCGGAGATAGCTTCTGTATTTAGTTACAAGCGCAGCATGACTGTTTGAAACGATTTTCAACCGGCAGAAGTTTACTTTGGTAAAATGTATAATCGTATTTCGTCACGTGCCTGCGATCTACGTGCAACATTCCAAGCTGAGCTGGATAATCTTTATGTGTAGAAAGTTACGGAAGGCGGTAAATAAGGTTGCGCAACATTTCAAAAACGCGAAATACTTTCTTCACTGATTGAGTTGGAAATAAACTTTTACCGATTCATCAATATTTTATATTTGCGACTGTGTTACTTTGATTTGGAAATAAAGCTAAACTGTTATCAGAATGACAATTTTACTATTTAAAAAATATAATGCTTCGGTTCAGACTGTAAAAGACTTTAAAAGCTCAATAATTTTCGATATAATAAGAATATATATTTTAGTATTGAGGAGAACAATAATTTCATAACTTATAGATTCAAGATAATCGTATATAATTTAATATTAATAGAATTGAAGAATATGAAAAAAACAATTACCGTAAGTTGTGCGACAGTTTCGAAGAAAAAACTTTGTTGCCTGTAAAACTTTAAAAACTTAGCAGTCTCTTAAGATGAAAGTCATAAAAAGTTTTAATAATAATCAATGCAAAAGACATGTCAAATTTCATATTTTAAAATTTTTCAACTAATTCATATATTATTTATTAAGGCAAAAGTTGTGTTATTAAAAGATCATTTATAGATGGAAACCGTATCTAATTAACTAAGTATTTATTTGTTTGCGAGTACAGAATTTCCATTCTTCAAGAGAAATTCAAGTTTGTCAATTGCCGAAAATAGAAAATTTTAGTAATACGTTCGATGATAATTTTATCATCAAATATAAAGAGCAAATAAAGTAAGAGTTTAGCAATAGTTAAGCTGATTTTGTAATAATACTTATTACAAAATTCTCTGATTTTTGCTACTTTATCAGTTCCCTTCATCTAACCCTTCCCTTCTTTTCAGGGGAGTTGCATAGAATAGGTATGGAGAATCGAATTATGCGCCAAAGCGAGCCAGCCTAGGATTAATTTCGTATAACTTGAGTAAGAGAGAAATAAGCACCCATCAGCCAAATCTTGTCCACCCGTCTTGTAGAAAAGAGTAACAGCATTGATCAGAGTAGAATGCGAACAGGTAATCGCAATCTTGTGAAAGAGATAGTGTATGTATTTTCTGTAAGGGATCTGCTGATCTTTTACATTATGTACATCTCTATGTTATACCTATATCTCTTGTTGCAATAAAGTTGGCCGAAAAGTCTAAGGAATAATGCAGTAAAAAGAATTTGTTCACTTATGCGATGAATCCATACTCTAGAAACCTGCCTCTGCTAATCGTTAAACATCAATGATGATTTAATGTAAAAGCGAATCATCAGATGTCCATTGCATTGTTGCGGCGCATGCAGTATTGCGGTGTAGTGAATACGAATTTAATTCGCAAGTACATAATACTATATTTCCATGATATTCTTTTTCTATTGACGTGGATACAATAGGAAATTTACCTTAACTTTGTTTACAAAAGATGCATGTTACGGGGATACTGAAATACTTGAGGTTTACAGAAACTAGCTATGGGCTGAAACCTAGAAAACGAACAAATTAACATAGTTAGTGTAGGATTTTATTCTTTATTTATTGTATACATACAGATTACTGTTCTATGTAAGATAATAATTGGTATATTTTTAGATAAATTAACAATGTTTATAAGTAAATATAATGCTGCAGCGATGTTGCTTTCTGGACGGCTGTATCCATACTGTCAAGTCCTCCGGAAAAGCTGCCCCTCCTTCTTACAGGCAAACGTGCCGGGGATGCCATAAAAGTGCAGGTATAGGAAAAAGGTCTTAGATTCCTGCTGCACTTCTGTCGCTGTACTGTGCGTGGATACAGCGCATATACATATTATTTTCGTATAACTTTAATAGTTAGAGATCTTAAAATACTATGCGGCTGAATTAGTTCCAAATAGTTAAAAGTCTTAGTGGCTAGTGATTGCCACTAAGGCCACTCTGCCACTGCATCTGTGCAATCAAGTAGTACAACAAGTTACCAGAAAGATAACCTAAAATTCAGCAAGTTGCGTAGAGAGTTTAAGGTTATGGTCGAGTTGTAACACTGAATGCATATTACGGACCTTAAAAGCAAGGAGTGCACGAATGAGAAAAATTTGTTAGAAAATTTGCTGCAGATAGGCTAGACTTATACAGAAGACTAGAACTCATAGAGTCAATCTCATCTACGATTAATCAGGTGACTGAACTTATATCGCAGTCTCATAAACAAGTCTTGATGATCATGGAGATATTTAAGGTCACCTTAAATAAGGAAGTACTTTCTGCACTTTGTAATGTAATATATTGAAAATGCGTGACAACACAAGATATTAGGTTAGCAATATTATACTTTAGTATACGGGCGGCCACGGTGAGGCGCAAAAATACTACGGTTAGCTTGGATGTACGTTTGCATTCAAGAATGATTGAATTTGATTCTTTAGTTATGATCAAGCTCAACACAAGGTGAAAATTGCCAATATCATTGTAATAATGTGGTACAGGATTTCTTGTTTCAGTTAGTCCGATCAAAGAACGCCGCGAAAGTTATGTTTAGTGAGGGGCACAAGAATCTAATTGCTCGATATTGTGTTAAGAGCATAAATTAAGCAACAGTCTGATGGAGTATCAATCTTTACCGCATTATTACAATCTATCTTCACGTGGCACTAGATACTAGTATATGAATATACCGGTAGCGTTATTTCTTACTATCTATTGATATCATTGATTCATTTCGAGAATATTAAACAAAATAGTTACATTATTTGTTGTGATGGGTAAGGGACTTCCACGAATGACTAAAAGAAAACTCATGAATTCGTTAAGGTGGACTGCAGTTTCGATGTAATTATCTTGGGGTACATTAGGAATAAAACGTTAGAATTTCATATAAATACATTTTTACAAAAAATCTTCGAAAGCAAAGTACGATTTTATAAATTTAGAAAATATAAACTTAAACATAATATAAACAATTTATCTGATCACTATTTATGACTAATACTAGATTGTCAAATATCTCCCTTCCTCTTTTTTGCTCTTCATTCAATGCTTTATAAAAAGTGTTACAGTGGTCGTATTTACTTCAAATATGCGCCGTTTTGTTCAATAATCGGTTTCCATCTAGATGGCAACTTCATAATATCCCTCCCGTAGAAACCCCTCTCCTTATTTGCGAAGAACTCGGACAACCATTTCTCACAAGCCTCTTTTGAGTCCAACTTTATACCATCAAGGGCATTCGATATAGACAGGAACAGGTGGTAATCACTTGGTACTATGTCCGGGCTATATGGTGGATGCGATAAAACCTTCCATCCGAACTCCCGTAGCTTCTGACGAGTCATCAACGGAATATGTGGTCTGGCGTTGTCCTGGTGGAACACTACACCCTTCTTGTTGGCCAATTGTGGACGCTTCTGGTCGATAGCCTGCTTCAAGCGGTCCAGTTGTTTACAGTAGATGGTAGAATTAAGCGTCTGGCTATATGGAAGCAGCTCATAGTGGATGATTCCCTTCCAATTCCACCAAACACACAACAAAACCTTCCTGGCCGTCAATTCCGGCTTGGACACTGTTTGGGACGGTCCACTGGCCTTAGACCACGACCGTTTTCACTTGATATTGTCATATGTGATCCAGTTTTCGTCGCCAGTTACCATCCGCTTCAAAAATGGATCGAGTTCGTTCCGTTTCAGCAGCACATCGCAGGCGTTGATTTGGTCCAGAAGGTTTATTTGCATCAAATCATGCGGCACCCGAATATCAATCTTTTTTGGTATCCAGCCTTCTGCAGATAGTTTAAAATAGTTTGGTGACTAACTCTCATCTCCTGTGCGATGTCACGAGATGCCAGATGTCGATCTAACTCGATAAATTCCATGATTTGATCGGTATTCATCGTCACAGGTCTTCCGCCGGCTGGCTTATCCATGGTGTTGTTTTCACCGGCTCTGAATCAAAACACCATTAATCTCACGGAACGTTTCTCTAGCGGATTTGCCTTTGATGAAGGAAAACTTTAAAATAGCGCGAATTGCGGTTAGTGAACTCCATGAGTGACCTCTTAGACGTCTATAACTTTTGAACGTAATATCCAAACTAATCATGCATAGCGTCGTTTTGTACGTTATGTCAAGACCTTTCAAATGATGTATAGTATTGCCAAATACGATCTCTGTAGCGCTTTGTACATAGCCGCGAAATTCATAAGGCAAAAAGGCGGAAGGGAGATATTTGACAACCTAATATAAAATACATAAGTAAAGAATTCACATACAAATCAATGGATGATTGGTTCATCTTATTCTTTATACGGAATTCGAATGAATTATGCTCAACATCGCTTCACTCTTTATACTATGTATTGTACTAGTATAAGAGACATTTATTGAGAAATAAACATTATAGAAAGTTTTAAAAAATGTTTTGTGTGGAACCTGAAATTTTTTGAGTTAAAACAGCTGATTGTTGAAATTCAAGGCTTCTCTGGTTGTCTAACTGCTTAAGTGAATAATACGATCGCACGAATTTTCAATTTTGAATTTTTAGTTCAAAACATTTATGCATTTCTGTATTTGTGCGTTTGTGAAAAAAAACTTAATAAAAACAAAAGCCTACGATATAATTAAGATTTGGAGTATTTAGTAGTTATTTTTAGTCTTGCATAAAATTACACAGTTAATTAAGGTCAATCATTGGATAAATGTTGTACAATAATTATGATTATTTTATAATATTGGCTTTGTATAATAAATTCTTTGAAAGGATTATTGGAAGCAACTACAAGATCAGTTATTAGTAATAAACTATTTTTGGTTTCCTTCTATAAATAATGATTATATGTTAGAATTTTGATTTGAAATAAATGTTTCAACTTCAATTTGATAAATTGTCCTCTATAGTACAATATAGTTAAATTAGAAAGAGACTTGCTGGGTTGAATTTAGTTCAGATCAGGATTATTTAATTACATTAATAATATTTTATTTAATACGTCTTATATTTGAACATTTTGAGGCAATAATGTTTAATAATAATAATATAGTATATACACAAATTTCGATATTTCAAGCTTACATGAAAAGAAATCTTAATTATTATTTTCAGTTAATTCATTTTTTAAAAATGATAATATATGTTCATATTTTTTTTAACACGTTGATGCTTATTTTTGCAGATTCTAGTGGGATAATATTTAATGGAAAATTTTATTATTGAATACCTAACCAAAATTAGTTACTTGTCTGTAATACATAATTCACAATGCGAGTTTTCACGAAAAGGCGAGGACGTTTCATCATAAACCAAGGAGGTAAATGAAATTAATAAAAGAAAGTTGTACAGAGTAAAATATTCAATTAAGAGAAAATAAAAAACATTATTTATGTACATTGCTGATTTGTTTATGCCCAAGTTTGAAACCATATTTATGCTGTGCGTTTTGTTATATAATTATAAAAAATTAGTTGATTTTACAGCACTAAAATTCAGCTGCGCTCTCTGTATAAAATTGTGCCCACCTCATAGCGATTTCTTTGTAATAGCTTCGTTCATAATTCTTACACGTGTTTTAGGATTTGGCTGTAATAGATGGCGATGGAAATGCATATGTATACACGGGAAGCGGCGCATAATTTTACATTATCATAATTCCTTGGCGTGTGTCAAACATTACTCGAATCGCAAAGAATACCGACAAAGCATATTCTTTTTCGTGTCCCAATCGTTACATCTACACCTTCCTTTTGAAAAATAGCAATATAACTAAAGCAATATAGTCAATTAACGGGGACCGAGACCTCCCTTTATATACCGCGAATGCATGCGCTCGCAAAAAGCGGTCTTTGCAAAATTAACCGGGGCCAAGCGCATACCACCTTTGTACACACACACACACACACACACACACACACACACACACGTGCACGCACACGCACTTATATATATATATATATATATATATATATGTATGTATATATATTTTTAATTAGCGCGTTCATCCGAGCAGACGTGGTACGGCAGTAGCGCGGCACAGTGTCGCGGCGGCAGCGACCCGCTTGAATGGAGATATATCCCGTTCTGCGGGCGGCGCAGTCGCTGGGAGGGGGGGGGGCACGAGGTGAGCACCGGAGCAGGTGATGCGAGTGAAAACGAGTTGGGTGCGCGGGAGCGCAGTGATAGCGAATGCCATCGCGTGCGCGCGCGAACTCGACCCGCGAGAAATCCTCGTCTCGGCCGGTCGCGTCGTTCCGGACCAGATTCCGGATTGTAAGTCGTCAGCGGTCGTTTCCTTTTCATAGAGAGCTATGTGTGTGTGTGTGTGTGTGTTGTGTGTTGTGTGTGTGTGTGTGTGTGTGTGTGTGTGTGTGTGTGTGTGTGTGTGTGTGTGTGTGTGTGTACATATTGAAAGAGCAGATCGCCGCATGGCATTGCTAACGACTAATTGAATTTATATATATTCATTGCAACATTTATCAAGCTGTAAAATACATAAACGCACAAAGTCAATCATCAACTACGATACACGTAGTAACAATAAATAAGAAAATAATTTTTTAATCCAATAAATTAATTTCTGTTATTTACCAGTGCAATTGAATTCTGTTTAATAATAAATACATTATGACTTTTGACAGATACCTATAATTTTTTTTTCTTGTCAAATCTCTTTCGCGAATAAGTATATTGAAATACGAAGACAAAGTTGCACTGATAGAGACTTCGGGTCATTGAAAGGAACGGAGAAGTAACGGCTACATTTTCATATCTTGGAATATGAAAAGGCGTTTAACTTGAATTTTGACTAGTTTAATTTGACGTATTATTTTTTAAATTTTCGCAGCTTAGGGATTGCATTATAACACTATCATTTTTAAAATTTACTGGCTGATGTATTTTCAATTGTAAATAGAACCTATAATGCTAAAGGGTATTACAGATGTTAAAAAAAATTTAAGAGTCGATCTGTAATTTTTAATTTGGTCGCAAGAAGAAGCGATTGTAATCACCGAAGGACACAACTGTATGCAGATAAATAGTACTAACGAAAGAGATGTTTTATTTTCAAGTGCAAGCTCTTTTTGACTCATAAGTGTATCGTAAAAACTGCTTTAATCTAATAAAAATAAAAACTTCTTGTGTTTTATTTTTTATTCGTTGAAAAGACTACAGAGCTAAAAAGGCATCCACAATACAATCGCTTGCAACTACAGGATCTTTCAAATGGTTTGAATAGTTAGATAAGCTCAGATGGCTGAACTTTCTTTCTAAAATCGAATATGTGAATTTTTAACTTATCGACTAAGGTAGTCTGATTTAATTTATACATAAACGAATTTACGCTAATCTTTAAGTAATTTTTGCAAATCAATTTTAGCAGAAGATGGCAAGAGAAGATGGAAATCCAGTCTAAAACTTCAAGTGAATTTTTCACACGTGGTGTTTTTTAATAATTTTCGGGCTGTCAATAAGTTTTATCATCGATTGCTATCTATAGGCGTCGATGCGCATTTTTCTACTTTATAGCAAAAAGAACATACACAATCATGACTAACAGGTGCTTATTTGAACTAATACACTGAACCTTCAAGTTAATATCCTTGAAGATGGGTATTTAGTCGATATAAATGTCTTTTTGTTCTACAAGTGATACCGGCATTATTCCTACCACGTAAAGTACTTGTCTTCGTATTAAACATTAGTTCAATATTTTATTTTTGCAATAATATATAACCGTAGAATGACCGAATTTCCTTAGATTCTTTTTCTTTTAATTGTTTACTTAATAAAACTCATTTATTCTTAGTTATTAAAATAACTTTTTAATTTATGTTTATCATACTCGAAAAATTCGAAGTATGTTTATAAATATAAGTGAGCATGTACTTTAAACAAAGGGGTATTCACTTTTGGATTCGATTTTTGGATAGACATTGAACGGTTCGAACTGGTTAAGCGGTTTAAAGTTCAAGCAAATGAATGTAAATCGATGTATTTTCCATTCCCGAGCGCCAGCCGCCCTTCGGTCAACCGTTGCGATGGCACTTCATGCGCGAGCCGCGGCGAGTGAGCAAGGCTTCTTCCGACGCGCCAGGCAGTCGCTGCTGGGAAAAGAAGTTGCGCAACACGTTCGACATCGGTGCGGGGATGTCGCAAGTAAGCGGGCGCGCGCGCATTTTAAAACGCTAATGGCATGGGAAAAATAAGGGCGTCATTCCGTGCCGCGGGCCGATTTCACTTGTTAGAGAGCTGCGCCGTGCGCACCTCCGCCGCCGCGCGACGCTCGACATAATGGCTGCGCCTCTGCGCCCGCGCCGTGCGGCTGTCAAGGATCAGTTTTACGGATACGCTCGGGGACCGGGAATGCATTGTTGTTCGCGGTTAAGGAGAGACAAGCGGAACGCCGAGTCCTCAGCGACGAGCCGGAAGGGCCGCGGCCAAGGAAAAAACCATTGTCTGTAATGAAGTGCAAATTGTTTTCGTAAAGGAGCGGGGAGGCCAATTTTTCTCTCCCCCCCCCCTTTTACTAACAATTGGAGCATCGATTATTCTTAACGGTTGCGTAGAAAATACGGGTTGTAAGACCTGTTGGCCATTCGACTATGTCTATAAGTATATAGATGCTGACTGGCAGTATCGCGTTATTTCTAGGGTAGATCTTCTCGATGTTTAAAACCCTGAAATAACGAAACTGTCGGTAGAATGCGCAACAACTTTTCCAGCCGCTGCTCGCTACGTGCGTTTAGAAACCGCTTGCTTATCGTCTTATTTGCGTATGGATTTTAAATAGCTGGCCAATAAATCAGGCAATCTCTGACCACAATAGAAAGTCCTGGTAAAAAGTTGCCTTATAAGATCCATTTCTAGGTAAAAATACAGTATTTAGAGAGCCATGTATCTGTAGAAAACGAGTTGATCGCGTATAATTGCAGAAATTTAAGAGCGAACTCTTCGACGGAATTTTTCAACAGTCTTGCTTTCGTAGTGGATAAAGACAATCGCTTGTGAAATTCTTACGTCACTCGAGGACATTTTGACGTTCTTTACACGATTAAGATAATTACACTAGTAGTTTCACCAAATTAAGGAACAACGACTGTTTCTTTATTTGAATAGTGAAACATAGTAATATGTGCTTACTACTGACTTATTTTAAAATATCATAAATAGAAGACTTTATTTGGATCGAAATATTTATATTTACGTTTAATATTTTTTGAATATATCATAATACAGCACAAATATTTATGTGACAAGTAATGTATATATATATATTATACACAACATTTATAAATGGCACATTTCAAGTAGACAATTAATAAAACTATCTAGAAAATAAATAAGTAACAGCTAATTTTTCTTACTTTAGTGTCGTCTTGTTGGATATTCTGATCGACGGCGAAATTTATTTAAAGTAAAATAAGAAATTTTCTAATTGTACCTAAAAATTTTTCATATTATTTTAGTCCAATTGTTATTTTCATTATCTTTTGTTATAATGATTTATTCTATTATTTATTCAGAAAAATGTTACTTAAATAAAAATCTCGAAATACTACCATTAGAATTCAATACTATGACCAATAGCTTCTGACTGTTGTATTATGTAAAGATTAATAGTTTTATTAAAAATTAAAAATTGTAGTTATGTCAACTGTTCTGAATTAAATTAATAAATATTTTTATTGGTCTTACAGTCTTTATTCTGTATAATATATTGTACTAATATAATGACAGTCTAATACTATCTATGATTGTCATTTATACTAATATAAATAACTGCCATTATATTGTATAATATATTGTAGTATAAAGACTGTAAGACCAATAAAAATATTTATTAATTAAATAGTTTTAAACTTTATTAAGTATTATAATAATATATAATAGATATTTTCTAAAATAATACTATCAACAGAGTATAATTTCATAATAAAATTTTTAAATTTTAAGGGCTTCGTAATAAAAATTTCATTTTACTTATTGAATTTTTTATTTTTAACTGCCCTATATTAAAAAAATCTTACAACGAATAGAGCTGGGTAGAGTAGATTGTGAAACTTTCGGTATCGGAAAGTATATAAAAAACTATACCATTCAATAAAAATTGAGGTTTCTACGGTGGATGGAAACTATCAAAAAATTAGCTTGAAGTATTTATTTCAAATCTAAAACGTAATTAAAAATTACGAAAGTAGATAATTGATACTTCTTTTTAATAAGTTACGTATAAAATAGTACATTTCCACAATGGTGTGTAAGTTGATTATTTAACTCGTGAAGAAATTTGTCATGGGTTAAATCTGGTTTAAATCTGAGTTAATTCTAATGAGGTGAATGCCAACTTACACACCAGTTTCGGCTAATTATATCTTATGCCACGATAGTTAAAAAATTATATTACAATTGTGCCTTGAAGTTAGAGCACTATAATGATACTTTACAGATATGTCCAAAATTTATATTTTAAAATCAGTATCTACAAAAATTGTCAAAAATATAGTCAATTATACACTTTTCTGGTTTTTACAATATTTTTTAATTTATATGTCGACAATTGCATTTGAACTTTTTTACAGGTTTCTGCAATCAGCGAAACTTATATTTTTGAACAGCGAGTTTATTTTGTAATGTTCCTGATAGAGGTCTTATATATTTACTCGAATGAATCATGTATAGCACATATTCGCCGTAACACTCCTTTATGTCTGAAGCGAGAAATAAATTTTCATTACTTCTGAAAAGCAGTTTCATTTTTAAAATTTTTACTAAAAGAAAAAAAGAACAAATATGTTTTAATGAATAGATGAATATTTGTTCAGAAAGTGTTATGCAAAAAATAATTATGATTAAACATTCTCCTGTAATAATGTCTTATTTTTGCAATAATTTTTGTTAAAAAGGCAATTTCGAATTATAAATACAATCAAAAAAGTATATTGTACTATTGATTACATTTTGCTTTGTATGCATTATGATCTAGTTCTATATTTTTATCGCATATCCTTCTTGGTACCATTTTTCCATTTTAGTTGCGTCGTATTATTCTCCTATAAAATATAGAATAATATGAATTATGTGCAATGAATATTGCCTGGTCATAAAAAGTAGAAGAGTCACATGTTTACGTTTTTATTTGGATATAAATCACAGAATCTTTTCTAATTTGTCTCAATCGAACATATGTGCTGCCATTCATTCCAATGACGTCCTCGTCCAACAGATTTAGAATTCAAATATTAAATAAATGCTTATTTCAAAACGCAACATTTCATTTTTCTGAAATATACCGTCACTTCATATAGGTATTGTATCATTAAATTAAATATATTAACAATACATAAAATATAATAATAAGTTAAATCTTAAGAATCAAAGTTTAATAAAAAATAAATTAATAAAAAATTGATGCCTACTGTAACTTGATTACAGTTTTTGAGCCAAGGAATCTTACAATCAATTCCACTTGCAGTAATTCCTTTTTAAGGTAAACTAGTAAAAAGGAAAGTCAGCACCTTCGTAAAAAATTGTGTGCTTTGTCAATGATGAATGAAGAAAACATGAAAAAATACACTACCAAATACACTACCAAACTGTAAATTTTATTATAAAAATTTCAGCATATAATTGCACGTATTAACAACTCATCCTATTTGAATTATTTGTATTTAAAAATAAAATTATCTTGAATAGAATCATAAATTCGAATTATATCACATGCGTGTGCAAATTAGAGTAACGTTAATATTATTTTCTTCGTAGTTTTATATTAAAATCTTATACATTCCAGCTGCTGAATAGAGTTTTGTGTGCACGAACTGAATGGATTTTTTAAGTTTAAACATTGCAGTTCGATAACTTTTTTTAGTGCTAAAATCAGGCGGTATTTTTGAGATAGTGGTAGAGGTGGCAAAATTTTGAACTAACCACTCTCCCTTGTTCAGAAACAGAGTACAGGTAATTGCCCGTGATTAACAGCATTATTTGGAAATATATGTATAGCGACGTTAAATAATATATAAAAAAGAACGAAAAACTGTTAAAATAAACACAGCAAATAGAAAATATATGAAAATAATGCTGCCATATTTTTTATTTTGACTATAAGATTAATTAAATAATGAAAAAGTTAATTTAATTATGCTATTGAAGTTATATCATTTTCATATAATAATGAGATATACTATAAGTCTTGAATTTTGGAAAAAGTTAATTAATACATATTAAATTTCAGCAAAAAGCAATGATAAATAATGCACGGGATCATACCAACCTTAAATTTCATTGTTCCAGCAGACTATTTTAAAGAATAGCTGGACAAATGTTCAATTTCGTGAAAATCTAAAAGTCTCTATGAAAAACCAGAACCCAAATAGCAAGGAATTGCCTCTGCTCATAAGTTTAACATCTTTCAAAAATACAATAGTATACAATAGTTTCTAATAAAATCATCATTCAATGAACTTCTTTTGAATAAATAGACGTATTATATTTACGCCAGCGTTTTAGGCCAGTTTCTATATTGACACCTTTTCAAACAATATGTTATAATTACAGTTTTATAGGACACAAGGTCAATACGACAAGATTTAATATACCTGAAAATTATCATAAATAAACTGAAATGTTAATTATAGTTAATTAAACGAATTATTAGTCTATTCTGAGGACTCAACGCAAATTTGCAAAACATGTAATCTCAATGAGTGGTAAGTAGTAACACACATTCTGACCAGACAATTTATCCATGAATATATGATAGCTTAATATTTTTCTCACACATAATACATCGACAAATACATTTGTATCTCCATGCGTGCATGCGTGTATTTATATGTATATATACATATATGTATATATTTACTTGTAAAAATAAATTTGTAGTACCAATAGCAAGTATTAATTTATAGTTCTTTTTTCGACATTTTCTTATTGCAATCTGACATCATCCTAAGTATAGGACATTATTTATGCACTAGGTTGATAAATATGTCCAACTAGCAGAGCAATATTTTCATAAAAAATACATACAAAATACTTATATTTGACATTTTGTAAAAAAAAATACATTACAAAAATTCGCAATTAATACTAAAAGTTTTAAGAGTAAGTAAAAATATAGCATAAAATATATAGTAAACATCAATAGAAATGCAGGAAAGCGAGTCAGAGGGTGATATCATGTTTAAAAGTTTATTTCACTTATAGAAGATCATATAATTACAATAAGGAAACGTCAACATAAATCTTTCTTCATGAGAAAGTCTCGCTCTATTACAATGCTGTATAATTCTTTTAAAGTCCAGGTCAGCTAAGGATAAAAAGCGTTGATAATGGGCTAGAGCTTCTCCTGGATTCCCAATCCATTTATATATGTTCGAACAACGCCGCATCGAACTTCCTCGACATCTTGTTCGACGTCTCTTCCGCTGCGGTCCGGGCGTCACTTGTCCCGGGGCCTCGGCCCTCGTCCCGTCGTCGCGCGCCGCGCAGCCCCCGCCCCGCCGCGGAGGAGGCGCGTCGGCCCGGAAGCCCCCCCGCAGCGGTCCGCCAGGGAGGCGAGCGCGCGCGGTCGCCCGCGGGGAGAGGGCAGCCGGCGCGTGCCGCGGATGATCCGCAGCCGCGCGTGCGTTATATATACACAAAACTACTTGGCTCCCTGCGGCGGCAGGCCGCGAGCGGCCGTGGAGAAAGTGAGAGCTCTCCGAGCCGCCGCCGCAGCCGCCACTCCCGCCGCCGCCGTTGCCGTAGCCGCGCGCGGGCCGCCAAGGAGTCGAGCGCGGCTAGCGTCGCCTGTAGTCGAGACCGCGAGAGAGACGTGGACGTCGTTCTCGCGCGAATCTAACGAAAACAAGAGCAGACGAGACGAGAACGCGCGCGCTCGCTCGGTGCGCGGTAGATCGGATATATCGATAGAGGGAGAAAGGGAGAGAGAGAGAGAGAGAGAGAGAGAGAGCGAGGGAGAGAGGAGTTTGCAAGGATACTGAGCTCAGTCCGTGGGATCGCGGGGGCGGTTTCCGGGTCACCGATGATTCCGCGGAAAGAGTGAGGACCGAGGACAAGAGAGAGAGAGAAGTAAGCGACGGCTCGAGCCCGGGAACGAAGAGCTGCTATGGATCCGCGCTCCCTCGAACGTTGAGGGATAGTAAAGAGAGAGAGAGAGAGAGAGAGAGAGAGAGAGGGAGAGAGAGAGAGGGAGCGAGAGAGAGAGAGAGAGGGGAGGGAAAGAGAGTTATCGCATCGGCTCGCCATGTTCCTGGCCAAGGGCACGATCGCCGCCGGGGGTCGGTCCGCGTGATGAGGACGCGCGCGCGCGACGCGAGGTGGTGATTCCCGAGCCGTGCTTTTGTTGTTCCCCGACAGCCGGAGCCGCCGACGGCTGCAGCCCCGTTGGAAGCGGTGACGCCCCGGTGTGTTATGGTGTCGGGCAAGGGTGGCCCAGCAGCGACGGCGAAGGATCTCGATCGGACGCAGGAAGAGCCGCTGGCCCAGCGTCGCGCCCGCGGTGCTGCAGGCGAGTGAAAACGGAGAGCGGGGAAAGAAGAAACGGAGAAGTTTCACCGGACGCTCTCCGCGAGATTTTCAAGGAGCTCTCTCGGCCCCGTCGCCGCGCGCGCCGCGGAAAGCGTCAATTTCCCGGGGATTTTGGCACGAGTGGGTGAGTACACATTTCTATATAGCTATAGAGATATATAGGGACTTGCGCGGCTCCGAAATTTCTCGCTCGCCCGAGCGAACTACTGTATAATTAATCGCTACCGCAGAGCGCGCCAGCGTGCTGCCGACACGGCCCGAGAGCGTGAAAGCTGGGCCCGCGAAGCGGTGGAAAAATTTCCTCGCTCGAGAGCGGCACGCACTGGGTGGATATTTATGCAGGCTGGAGACGCGCGCGCGCGCTCCCCCAAGTTTTATTGCGGGAACGGAGGCAAATAGACCGATAGTCTGTATAGCCGATCCATAAATCAGACGAGCGCGGTAAAGGGGATATATATAAAACTCGCCGGGTCGCCCACAGAATTGCCCATAGAATTCTCTTCTCTCCGGCGATCGAGGCCGATGTGCGCGATAAACGTCGTCCCGAGGAAACGCGGATTTAGGAGCGCGACTCTGTAAGGATTCGTGCTTCCATTGTTGTCCTCTTATAAACGCGTTCTTATCGCGGCTATGCACGCCCGCGCGCGCGCGCGCACACTTCTACATATATGCGTGGATAGTTCAGTTCAAAGGCTTCGCTCGTTGGGGCGCGCGATGGGTCAGGCCAATTTTACGACACGCAGCAGCGCGTGCACGCGCTCCTTTTTTTCACCTCCTAAGTACACCGGTGTGCTATATACGCCGACTTATCTGACGGTGACGATCGCGCGTTTTCTCTTGCTCGCGACCTTATGATCTTTCTGGAGCGTGCGCGATCGCGCGCGGTGTTGCTCTCCATTCCAGACTGTAATGCATGTGTGAATTCTTAGGATTTATTAATACGGTACCGACTCTTCTATCGAGTAAGGAGCGTTTGGACCGGGTCGAGATAAAAGGGTTAATTTATTAATTTTCATTAAAATGTTTAAGTCTGAACTATCATTGATAAAATTGCACGCAATATTTATATTAATCAACTGTATAATTAGCAGAATTGAAGTGAAATTAGAAAATAAAATAACGATCCCACTCACTTTTTTATCTTACATTACACCGCCTTTCATCAAAGTGCTAACGTTTAAAATCGCGTTGTACGTGGCAAGATATAGATAGAAATTAAAATGTAAAATATTGAAAGTAGAAAACATTATACTAAAAACTAATTTTTATTACTCTAAATGTTAATTTACAATTTTCTTTTACAATTTTAGACGACGAAATAGTTGTTTTTTCTTATCTATGTTCTACTAATAGTGAGAAAAACACGATTCAAAAGAAATTATATATATATATATATATATATATATATATATATATATATTTTTTTCTTTCTTTATGTAATTACTACAATTTTACTATTGTAATAAGCCATACTAATTTTTAATGTAATATGTTAGAACAAGAAAATATACAGGTGGAAAATTTTTATAAAAAGATAGCAATATTTGGCTATGCTATTTCATTGTTTGCAAGTATTGTATTTAAGTCGCATAAGACTTCAACAGATTTCAAGAGCGATATCGTAAAATAAGGACAACTTTTACAAGTTTATAACACGATATGCTTTGAAGCAAGAAAGAAATGTATTTCAAAACAGGCTGATAAAACACTAATTAATCGTAACTAAGCTTGGAAGCATGCCTTAGTCATACCTAGATATCAGTGTTCAAACTTCATTGCGAGTAGAAAACTCAGATATACAAAGCCAATCCTTTTTTCTAGTCATGGAAATTATATTGACATTTTGTGAACCGTTTCAGTAAAAAAAACTGAACGATCATTTACAAGCATGCGGCTTGTATCTAACTTAAAAAATTGCTGTTCTAATCTAAGTGGCACAACCGAATTTGACTATGAATTTTATAGATTTATTAAGCGAAAATTGGAAAATGTATCATCCGCCCTTTTAAAATTTATTAGGAACTACTGTAAAGTTTGAGATTTTTATAGGTTGCGGTTGAATTATTGGGACATTTATAATTTAAACTAACAAAATTCTTTAAAGTTCATATTAACTTAAAATGCTCAGATTACTTCGTATAATATAAGTATATTTGCTGAGTATATTATTTGTTAGTCACATCAATTCAAATAAGTGACTGATATTAATAATCATTAGAGATAGTAACTAGTAGATAATATTGGAAAAATAAAGATTACCACCCAGTGGTCGATGGTCTAACTGACTGAAAATCCTAAAACTGTTTCCATTTAGAAGAAATCAAAAATCTACTGCATTATCTTTCCACGTTCGCATACAAAATATAACCACAATTTCGTATATTCACATATTGATAAGTAAAATTAACTTAACCTACTCAATCCTAAAATGTCACTTATTATTTTTATAGAGGTTTTTGCTAATTATTAATGTACTTCTAAAGAAATTTTACACGAGCCAAGTTGATCTCTCCGTTAGTAGAATTCGCAGTAATTCTTTATAGAATACGTTGCATGTCCTGTGCATGCTGCGCTCTTTATATATATCAATGACAGAAATAAACGAATGCTAATGATAAATTTCTAAATTAACCGACTTTATATAAGAATATTCCAACACTCGTAGCAAGTTTGGGTAGTTATACACAAAGTTTCATTGCACTTAGTCGGCCGTCTAGGAAATCTCATAAAATCCTGGCAATAAAATATTAATCTAATGTTCGCAATAAAGATTAAAAAAAATGGAAAAAATAAACCAGGCGCAATTCTAGTCTAGGAAGGAACTACCGGTGCGCGTTGGGGGGTGGGGTGGGGGGGGGGCGTGGAGGGAGACAGCGACAGCGATCGCTGAAAAGTCCCGCGAGAGAGCTCGCGCCAGTGATGTAATTAAAAGATTTTGACGTTAAATTACGGGCGAAAGGATGCGATCGCGTCGCTCGCTGCGCTCGTGCGTGAGCGCGCGGTCGCCGATGCCCCATACCGACGACCGCGAGGCGACGCGCAGTGAAAGTGCGCGCGCTTCCTCTCTTTCAAAATAAAATATTTGGCTTTACGCGCAGCGTAGCTTACGTGATCGAGCCGGTCGCGCGCGCCCGCGCGCAGTGTGTCACCCCGCGGCGATCGCTGCGCCTTACCTAATCCTTCGCCGATCTTTCGCAAAATGCTGCCGAGTGCGCAGAGATGCGCGATCCGTGCTCTAACAATGAAACATTGTCGTTGTGCGGTTGCCTCGGACTCTGCTTCCTCTGCCTCGTTGGCTGTTGCCGGTCTTTCCGAAAGGGGCTATTTCGAGATTTTTCGAGTGACAGTTACGAAGCGGAAGACCCATTTCGGCGTACGCATTGTTATACATTTTTATTATTTTATTGTTCTTTCGCGTTTTCCTTTTTTCCTTTTTTCCTTTTTTTCTTTTCTTTTCTTTTCTTTTTTTTTGTTATATTTGAATTTGTTGAGAATTCGCTCAATTTCCCAATATAACTGAAAGCATGTTCGCTTAAAAGGCTCTTACTTTCTCCATAAAACGTGTATACATCTCTTCGCTTTTTTTTATTATTATTGAACAATGAACTTTTTGAACTGTACGGACATGATGTTCGGAATAGCTATCGGAAGTGACGTTTAGATTTTACCGTAAATGCTGACCAGTTCAGAAGCAATATGTCCACTATACATATGGGATGTTAATTTTAAGCGCGGGATTTATGGATGCGTTTATAATAATACAGATGTATTTTCTCTTTGACCATCAAAGAATACATAAAACCAACAGCGGTAACGAACTTCCGTATTACATGGCAAATCATCCGGGAATGAAAGTTTTTTACAAAACGTTTCCTACATACACATATGTATATATCGGTTTTAATAAATGTTGAAATCTCAACTAACAAAATTTTAATATTCACAGTAAAACACAAGTTTTCACAGTATAAAATACAGTGCGAGTTTTCCACAGCCCAACTCATACCTGTATAATTATCCTCGAAACAAGAACGAGCGATTAAAAATATCTAATAACGAAACTGAAAAGAAACCGCAGAATCGGTCGCTCAGTGCCGCGTGAAAGTCCCTCGGCGCCCGGTGTGAAGAAATTGAAACCGAAACGCACGCACTTGCGCTTCTTGATCATTGGCGCGTCCCAATTTGAAAAGCGAGCGGGAATCGGGAAAAGATAGAAAGAGAGAGCGGTAGGTTGATAGATAGATAGAAGAAGAGAGAGAGAGAGAGAGAGAGAGGAGGGAATAAGTGTGCGAAGCAGACAGCCTTCGGCTTATTGCATGAAAAGATTAGCATAAGAAAAGTGAGGCAGGGTTCGCTCGCTGTTCCTTATAGTAACATCAATTCTATATAACAGATAGAAAAAAAATCAAGAAGTACATAGAGGAACTGTCGATTTGTATCTCATTGCTCCTCCTTCTACTAGTTTGTGTCTGTGATAGCCTACCAACACGTATGAACCATTCATTCAATGGAAAAAGATAATCCCGCGATTCACTGCCTAATTTTGATTGCGCACGGGCGCGCTGCTCTGTATATATATATATATATATATATATATATATATATATATATATATATATATATATAATACGCGCTAAAATCGATCCTATACAGCTATATATGATCGTTGTGTTAAAAAAATAGAAGAGATTCGTATATGTCAATCAAGTAAGATGTTCATATAAGCTTCTGGCTTATTGGCCCAGACGCCTGTGAAAAAATTAAGATCGCTTCTTATTCTCATTTTCTAGCGATGACCTTTAAAGAACCTTGTTAATAAATTACAATATTTTCTAGATCTTGTTTTGTTGTAACCCCCTCCCCCAATCACATAGATATGCCAGTTCAAAATCAGAAGTCTATAAAGATAATTCATTCTCATACAGAGTAATACAGTAATCTAAAGAATTAACGCACAGGTATACATGTAACAACTATTTTTATTTACACTATAGTCAATATTTGTAAGGGCAAATTACATTTTTTCTAAATTTATTTATTATAACTAATTAATATTTAGAGCATGGTGCTCTAATAATTGTAAATACGATTGTCACCTATATAAACTTATTTTTTATTAAGCTTTTAAACTTGTTATAAAGTTTATTTAACTACAATATACAGTTTTATATAGTTATACATTTTTATACATTTCAGTTTTTATACGTTAGTATTAATTTCATTTAAAAATCTAAATATTCGTAGGCACAGTAGTCATTTTTTGAAGTCGTTTTAACAATTTTGTTTTATTTTTGTAATGTAGTTTGCAATTCCATGTTATTTGATTGAAATCCTCACTACTTTCGCCGCATACACATCCTGCGTTATGGATGATATCTATGGCGCTAATGAAAAAGCTAAGTGATAATGATTCGACCTACATCTATTGATTGTAACTATAACATGTCTGATTACATTTTTTTTTGAAATACCAAGGTTTCTTATTCTAATTATAACAAAAATTGAAATATTTTACGTCTTTAATTTTGCCGTTTTTCATAATTTTTTCTAATGTACGAAGATGTGCTTTTTTAAAAATGATTTATAAAAATCTATGTAAGGAAGCTTTCGGGGATTTAAGCTTTTGTAACATGATGCATTTTAAGCTAATAGGTCGGTAAGTTCATTTCCGGGAATTGCAAAATGAACAGGGATTCAAAAAAATTTAACTCTGTTTTGGTGAAAGCTAAATTTCTCTTTTATATTTAGAATTACTGAATTTGTTTTTAAGTTTAGTTTTGTTGATCGAACAGCTTGGAGAGCGAATCTTCACGAATTCTTAGCGAATCTGTAAAAATGAAAAATTTATATTTGTCGTATTTTAATGCTATTTCCACTGCTCCCTGAATTCGATGCGTTCAACACTATATACGGATCAGTTACAATCAATAGATTCACATATTTACATGATAAGGTCTGGACACAAACACGCGCATCCCTTACTATTACCCATTTTCATTTTGGCGCCATCGATGTACATAGTCGTGGCTTCATTAGTACTTAAGAATTCTTTGAAACATTTTACAGGATCAGAAATTTTTTATAGCTCTTTCCCCAAATTTATGTCAAACGGAATCCAAGTTAGCGTCTTTTTATATTGATAACAGTATCAGTTGGATTTATCATTTTTCTCGATTCTATTGCTAAAGCTTTGTATCATTTAAAAGATCTGTACTATAATGCTACTTTCTCTATTACAATATGTTTTAGTCAGAGTATTATAATATTTGGTAATATTTTGTATGGTTAGACTGTTTTTGTTGGAAAAAGATTTTACAAGATAGTTTTCAGATAATTGTTTACTTGTGTCTTGTATTGTTATTATTTTCGATTAATCGAGAAGAATATTTGTAGGTGTAGTTTTACGGTATCCTAGTACGATTCAGATAGCAATATTTTGTATCCTTTCTAATTTGTCCTGCATCCTTTTCCGACATGAAAAGATAATAGACAAAACAACACTAGTCAGTTATAGATCGGACATAATTTTTATAGAGTAGCATTAACGTTTCGGGTTCAGCTCCACACCAAGTACCGCATAGAAATCTAGTAATGCTTAGAGCTTTTAAACATCGTTTGTAAATTGGGTTGACTTGAGGCGTAAATGAAAGTTTATAATCGAAAAAAATTCCAAGAAAGTGAACAACTTCACAGGATATAATTAAGTTATCATTAATTTTAATTTCTACCATACGTGGCTTTATGCCTTTTTTATTTAAGTAAACAAGATTTGTCTTACTAACAGTAAGATTGAGACTCAGTTCTTTCAAGTTATTATTTATAATATTGATAGCTTCGTTATTAATTCTTTTACCTCGTTCGACTGATTTACATTCTACATACACTACAATATCATCCGCTATTCATATTTGAGATACTTTTACACTTTTTTGTATTCCATTCATTACATTTAAAACACATACGATCAATAATAAAGAGCTCAGAACGCCGGCCTGGGAACTCCTTTATTAACGATTTTGTATTCATTTGTACAATTATTAACATAAATCTATGCTGCATAATCAATCGTATCAACTTTATGGGTCTAGGAGAAAGACCGATACTGGCGAGCATTTTTAATAAAATATTGATATCAACATTGTCAAATGGACATTCTATATCCAAAAATGCAGCTAACGCTTATTTTTTTCTAAAATGACTTCATGGACTGATATCCTTAAATTTAGATTGTTATTGGTGCAAGACAGACCTTTCCCAAAACCTGTTTGCGTAATTGGTATTATATAATATTATTCAATTCAGCCCACTATTATAACTTATTCTTCACAAAAGTTTCAAATCATTTACAAAGGCAAGATGTTGATGGGGCAAATGAGATGGGACGCAGATTTTGATCGTTGGATTTCTTTATGAAATGTATAAAAGAGCATTTCCAGCTGAAGGGGTAGTCATGGTTTACATTATTATTGTTATAAATATCAAATAATAATAATCTTAATTTAATATTCAGTTTTTATAGAGATTAGAAATCTATTAGACCCATTCTTAGTCGAGTGTTTATAAACACGTTTTATTCGGATCAAAGCTCAATTGATAGCCTATATAAACTTTAAAATGGATTTATTTTTATAAGAGGAGTTTCAAATTTTTCATAAACTGATAAGAAGAGGTCAGACAAATTAGATGACGGTTTTGGTTGGGACTGAACGAGATAATACCAATTACTTTCAGAATAAACTCTTCAAAGCTTTTGTCCCAATTACATTTTATCAAAATGGTAAATAAATAATTTGCAATCTATACTAAGATATATATTTAATACTGTGTATTGTAAATACGTCCGATTGGGAATTGTCAACAAATTGAATGTCAAATCTATTTTTAAATGCGATACCAAAAATTGGGATTCTCATAGAACAAAAATCTCTCTACGTACACAGAGTAATTTAATTCGACGTAATTGCACTGCATCTAATTCTAATGAGAAAACGATTTTTTAATAAATCTAACAGGCTCATCTGAAAGGGCAAGTAAATGTATAGCTTGTTCCATCCGGACCTAATTTTAAAGTATTTATTTTAAAGGTTTTTTAAAGAGATTTTAAAGGTAATTTAATATATTTAATGATTGAAAAGCCCTTATATGATTTTTTAATTTTGTTTTGGTATACTTTCCGGTTATAATTCAAAAAAATTTTATTGCACATTAATATATATATAAACGCATAAGTTTCGAAACTTTGCTAAGAGATTACAAATCTCTTAGAATTACAAATGAAGATTCATTGGAACAAATTTAGCAAAGTTTTTGACAAAATCTGACAAAGTTTATGATTTCAACAACTTTTCATGAAGCTGGTAACTTTTTAGTAGTAAACTATGCCATCAGCTCGCAAAAAAATGGGAGATATATTTTACTGGAAGTATCAATATAAAATATTGACGAATCCTTGTATCAGGCTTTGTTCAAAACTACTAGAACTTGCTAAATTATGCTTACAAGCTTACATTTCACTCGTTAAACAAAGACGTGAAATGACGGACAGTAAAGCACAGGTATTTTTAGGAAAATCTAACAATTATCTCCTGCTAAAATTATATTATCCTAAAGATGAATATATACCTATGAATTTTCAATTACTGACATTAGTGAATGTAGGATAATGCAATCAATAAATGTGACACGTTTTTTCAACGTTTAAAAACTTATCTTCTTACAATATAATTTATTTTAGCAAATCAAATATATATGTTTATAGCGTACAGACCCCACCAATCTACGTTGGATTTTACTAATACCCTATGCGGAGCTACGTTTTCTCCTCTCCTGATACAATCAGTTATACTATATATATACACATATATATATATACATATATATATATATAGATATATATACATATATATATATATAGATATATATATATATATATATATATATATACATATATACACATTATAATGTACCGAAGCCGATAAAAGGCGCCCGTCGGAAAGACGGAAAAGCGTCGCTGAGTGCTCAGAGCGGCGCGAAAAAATCCGTTATACAATGGAAAGTGTTCGTCATGAAAAGCTATCGGCGAATTAGACCGCTAAGTGCGCTGCTTTGTTTTCAAGGCCGCTCGCGTGCGCGCCTGCTCCGAGAGCAAATAAGGAGAGCTCGCTCAGCGAGAGATGCGTGCGCACCGGTGCGGAGCGAAGGATCGTCTTTTCCTTCGATCGCGAGAAAATTTTATTTCCTCTCTTTTGACTTTCCTATTGTATTTTTTCACTCGACAGCGCGAAGGCGCGTTAAACTATGGAAACGGATCTATTATACACAAAACATTTCACCCGAAGCGCTTTTCAAAATTCCGTCGATTTTTCATAAAGTTTTTCATTGTGCACGGCTGCTATTTGGCGTAGATATTGGTTTCGCTAAAAATATTTAGTGTATATGGGAAAGGAAAATAATGAATTTTCTTTATAATACGGTCAATAATCATACCATGTTCGATGCACTATTACACTTTCGATTCTTATTGATCGAGAGTTCTTTCTAAAAAGGATCAGGTGAAATTTAACTTAATTTAACTTACCGATAAATAAATGTACTTACTTATAAGTACATTTTTCAGCTTTAATACTAGAATATCGAGAAAGCATACAAGAGCCTCTCAGACATAGTTAAAAGATTTGGTCCAGACTGAGTGGTCTAATTCTGACGACGTCGAAAATAAATCCTGTAAAGTTTCAGAACCAAAGGCTCTCGAAGATATAGTCCTTGCTTTTATAAATTGTAACGAAATTAGATATATCCAGTTCTAAGATTGATTTTTTTCACGAAACGCCCTACTTGTGGCGCTGAATTCGAAGAAAGAATGATATTTTAATTACAAAAAATTTCTTATTTATTATCAATTTAAGTTCAACCGAACTCGTTAAATTTTTTTTTAATTGGTTAGCAACAATTATCCGCTAATGTATGAAAAAGGCTTAAACTTGTAACTCAGAATCGGTATAGTTCAGAAATTATCCATTTGCAATAAATTCATTAAAAACTATACGAAACGTCATTCTTTTAATTTGAATCAAAATTTTTTTTCGATATAATAAATCCAATGCAATTAAAAAACGTACTATATTTATATAGAGGCGGATATATCATACATAAGAAAAACTTTTCAGGGTTCCTTTTGGTGGTATAATCATGAGGAGTACCTTGTTCAATATGGCTTACATCTATCACTAACCGAATCTAAGGAGATTTCTTTGAAGGATATTGATTAATTTTTTAGTTTTTATATCTGTTAATATCATTTCATTCAGTTCTATTATCGGTTAGACTAGGTGGTCATCTGCATTTTTCGAATATTATCTGATATAACTATCTCTAATTATTATTAATACTAGACACATATTTAACTGGACACATCTAACCTTTAGGCCAATGTCCGTAATTGAAGGCGTGCTTTTAGTCGGTCGATGTCTTTTTGTTATATAGGTGATACCGACCGCCTTTCAAGAACTGATGGTGCTGCTTATTCATGTCACTCATACGCATGCATTAAATAACTGAATTACTACTTTAAGCGATATATATATATATATATATATATATATATATATACACACTACGATAAGAAATCTGAACTTCTCAAAAGAGTGACAATGAACTTTAAATAAGTCAATATATTCACATATTTTATTTTACTTTAGTGAGATACGGCTTGAATTTGTCTATGCATTTTATTTTTACTCCATAGTCAAGCAACTCGCGATCGTTTGCGTTATACAAATGTATTCTAATTTACAAGTCGGCGCGCGCCACTTCTAATTTACACTCCTCTCATTAGCTCGTTTAATTTGCTTATCGGGAATATACATAACTATAGTCCGTCGGCAGCGCAACACGGTGCGGCGTGCTACGCTCGTCAATGATTATATAGATACATATATATATATATATATATATATATATATATATATATATAGTCCTACCTCTTTCACGTATCCCGTTTCGCTTAGAGGCGAGGCGCCGATCTCAAAGCTGTGTCTGTGTATATGTGTTCAAGCGCTGGAAATTATACACCGAGCGCTCACGACCGTGGTGCCCATGGAGAAATGCGCGACTCGCATAGAGCACGAAAGTGATAGATGAGCGCGCGGTTGTTCCCATAAGCCATATTCTGAAGGTTTCTTTTTTTTTTTGCTTTTCCATCTACAGCTCGATTTATAATTAATTCGTTTCCTTATGTTTTTTCTGTTCGTCGGCGCCAAGCTGACGTAATGGCCGTTTTTCCATACATCGGAGGCGTGTCTCTTCAGTGTGACTTTTCTGAACTCTTCTTATCTTTCTTTACTAGCAAAAATAGTAAAGAACTGTAATTTCTCTTTGACGCAGACATAATGTGGGACGTCCAACTTATTCCAGCTTATGTTTCATTGCTCTATGTTACGGTAGGTAGTTTAGTTTTCCGAGTGCGTGAAATTTGAGGAAAAATTTCAATGGTTTTCATTTTGTACTCGTTACAATAAGATTTTTATAATGTTATTTAAATTTTTATACTACGAACGATGAAATAGTACATATTTTTTAAGACAAAATTTCTTCATTAATTTATATTATACATTTCTAGAAGCACGAAAAACTGTGATAAGAAGTATATGATCAAATTTTATGCACTGCATACATTCGTCAGTACAATTATAAATTATACAATAAAAAAACTAAATAGAATACTTTTTAAATTCAATTGGTTTGAGAATTTCAAAACAAATATATGTTCTATCATGATTCATATACAAAGAAAATGTGAAAAGCAAGAGAGTAGTTTTGTACGGCGTATATTATACGGCGTATGTATATATACGGTAAAGTGGTAAAAACGCCGTAATTCAGAAATTCCTTGGTCACGCGAGCGCACACCAGTAGATCCGGTGTACTCTTGTTTCTTTTACACTAAATTAGCAAACTAAATGCTCGCGCTGTTTTTGATTTCGAAATCTTCTATACATACATTCTATTTCATCGCCTGGCGCTCGGAATTGGCTTTCATTTTCTCCCGCTGCAAATAGTAAAAATTGCGGAGCGAAGAAATTAATACGCGCGCGGAGAAAGAAGCGCGGGACGATGAAGATTTGTATTAATTACAAGGCTCCACGGCCGACGCGACGGAGACCTGGCGAACGCGGGCGCGGCACTAGCGGCACACTAGCGGCCCGTTCTTATATATTATTTTATAAATGCCTACGTGCCCGCCTAAAAGCGGAATAATGATAATTGACGTCGTGCCCATTATGGGCGCGCGGGGTGCTGCCGCCGCCGTTATCGCACCACTGGCACAGTTACAAAGACATTGCTCGCTCTCCGCTTCGGAGAGCCGCGCGTCGCGGAGCACACCTGTTGAATTCAGACGATATATATATATATATATATACATATAGCTGTCGCTTTCTTTGGCTTTTCTCTGCCAGTGGATCGACAGATTGATTAGGCCGCGTGGTTCTTTCTGTCTTTCATTCTTCGCTTTTAATGAAAGGACGCTCCGATGAAAGGAAATCGCGGGCTTATTATTAGGAAAAATGGGCTTGAGTCGAGTTTAATTTTTTAAGTGGTATATAACTGTCTCGGAGACTATAGAAAAGACTCACGGTGTTGATTTATCGTATACGGCTAGGATGCTCCAACCTCTATATTTAAATATATAAATCGTCTGATAATTTCTCAATTTCTTCATATTCTAAATAAATGGTACGATGACTTCTTTCGG
The DNA here is from genome assembly GCA_018907035.1 of Sycobia sp. Sy_11. NCBI lineage: Eukaryota > Metazoa > Arthropoda > Insecta > Hymenoptera > Epichrysomallidae > Sycobia > Sycobia sp. Sy_11. The sequence goes on from JACCIC010000101.1 coordinate 1,890,812, forward strand.
ATAGTATTCTACATAGCGTTAGTGACACTAACGCTATGTAGGGAAATTAACAAATCGTATATCTAATATATATTCTAATGGAAAGGGTATACGATATTTTGATAATCCTAGAAAGCTACTTTTCGTATCACGTCTCTACGTATACAGTACGAATAATTTAAAATAAACTAATAATGCTAACTCTTAAATAGCCAATAATATCGTTAATTAAATTTAAAAAATTATCACACAGTAATTTCATTTAAAATAACATTCTTCACACACACTATGGTCGTCTTAAATTTTAATCCAAGATGCCAGACTGTTTTTACTTTATCAATAAAATTTGTAAGGAATTTTTACTCAACATTTACCGAGATAATTACGCTGAACGAAAGTCTTATGTCGATCTTTAATTGGCCTCGGGTAGCCGGGTTCGTACAAAGATATATATATAGACACACGGGTTTTCGAAGAACTTAAAACACGTAGCCGGGTCTCTAGTTTAATAGACCTGTCACGTATAAATCCCGTTTTCTTTGTCTAACGAAAGTGCATTTACCTTTTAAGTTAGATACATCATCCTGTCGTTCGAGAAAGCGATAGACAAGACAAGATTTTTTCGAATTCGAGTAACGTTTATGTGTGTTCGCGCGGGCGCGCGTGTGTGTGTGTGTGTGTGTGTGATAACGATGATGATGATTTTAAATTTGGATCTGTTTTTATACCCTTTGTTACAAAGCATTATACTAATGAATACCTTTTTTCATTTATATATATATATATATATATATATATATATATATATATATATGCACGGTTATTATTGAAATTCGAATTCCTTTCATAGATCCATGTGATGGAGTAACGTAATTAAGAAAAAAAATTATATTCGAATATACTGCTGAAAACACGATAGCGATTACTTAACAATGCATTTAACTGTCGGGATGATTATAAGATTTGTATTCTATTCCAATTGCTTTGAAACGAGGAAGTCGGATTTTATAGTTTTTAGGCCAGGCTGTAAACAGCTTCTCCGTTTTAAATTTATTCATTAAACGGAAATAAAAGTAAAATATGGAGATTATTGCGCAATTTTAAATTTAACGTAGTATTAAATAACTAAATCATTGAGAGCTATTATAGAGATTCTATCCTAAAACGAAAAATGAAAGTAGAAAGTTAAATTTCACACCTATTAAATTTAAAAGAGTAATTCGTAGAATTTTTAGATCATCTTTTAAGAACTTCAAATATTCAAATATATGTGTAGACAAAATTATAAATTTATCTTATTTAAGTTACAAACTCTTCTGTGTATTTTTCTATCAGATTTTTTATTCGTATCAAAATTCATTTTGATATATGTACCCGATATTTCAATATATATATATATATATATATATATATATATATATATATATATATATATACACATATAACAGCAAAGTAAAGATTCCACTTTCTACACTTTTACTTTTACTTGCATAATTTAAGAAACACATATACTTCTCGATTACAGTTTCCTACGTACAAAAATGCTCTTTTGGCAAATATTCCATTTGTACAGAGAAAGGTTTTGGTTAATTTTAACGGTCAGCTCGAAATTCAAGATCTAGGTCAAAAATAAGTGAGAAAAGAGCGTACCATTATATATATATATATATATATATATATATATATATATATATATATATATATACAGGCTATTCGATACATTGTTTCATGCCAGATAAATACAGTTATTATTTGGGCAATTACTCATTCTTTAACACAGTCATAGTTACTACACTTTCTTTTATAATTATTTTTTTCTTTGATGGAATTTACAATACTCGTGCAATAAATTTATGCAAGCGATGCCTCGAAAAAAGTTTATGTCTTCGCACAAAGTTTTACAATGGCATTAGTGAACACCCTTTATTTTTTAAAACATTTCTTAACCTCGTAAAAATTTTACGAATCGTATAATAGTGAAATAATGTACTTATAGTCATAAAAAAATAACCGCAAAGAAAATCTATTACTGACATTACCTCCTTCTTTTTTTTAACTCTGTGGTTTAGTCGATGAGAATGATTACATTAGTTCAACCTTCTATTTTTAATGAAAACAAAAACGTCAAGAAGATACTTATATCCCAACTAAAAGAATGTATATTTGATAAAAAGAAGATTGCGAGGTTTTTTAAGGCAATTAAACATAGAAGATTCCCGTAAACTATTAATATACAGAAATTAATTGGAATATGAGTTAACATTTAATATATAAACACGTAGAATTATTTATTTCTGTAGATGCTGCAACAAAAGCGGCTCTAAGAAATAAATATTGTTTAATAGTTTAATTTATTAACCAATATAGCAAAAAAATAGCAAAATCAGCAAATTACAGTAATGACATAGTATCAAAAAATTTTTTTATATGTTATTGAATGTCGTTCTATTTATGCTCCCAAACAATCATACCCTAATCAGCGACCGAGGTCTATGATGTGTTTCTATAGAAAGTATATGTAAATTTTTACACAGCATATATTGAGTGACTTATATAACTATATTCCGTTTAACTTTATATTAGATATTTATTTCCTACACTTATCAAAATTCATTCTTCTTTTTGTTTTACCAAGCTATAAGAAAACAATCTAATTTCACAGAAAAAGTTAGCGATTTCTCCGAACTAAGGAAATTTAGTCGAAAAATATATAGACCTCTGATATAAAATACCGGTCTGGGTTAAAAGAGCCCAGGTTGTTCATATTTCAAATCAATGTCGACCCTGAAATGATTTACACTATAGCTATGGTATAGTTATGTATATAGAAGAAATTAGATGAAAAGGAAGAGATGCGCATTTATACATTAGCATTGTTTATATACAACCACACCTACGCGCACACACGTACGTACGCACGCATGCACACACTTGCACACACGCGCACACACACACACACACACACACACACACACACACACACACACACACACACACACACACACAACACGCGCGCGCATATATGAGTAGGTTTGCTTTCACGAGAGTGCACCGCTTGAAAACGTATATAGTCTGGTCGCTTTCAACTTGTCTATATATATATATATATATATATATATATATATATATATATATATATATATATATATATATATACATACGCCTTTGATTCTTTATAGAAGCGGCCGCGGTCTGCTTAAGATATATAGATGCGGAAGGTGAAAGTACGCTGGTGCCACACGGTATTATAGTTGCTGAAAATTTCTGCTGGCGTGGGGAGGCAGGTGAGCAGACAGGAGCGCGAAGAAGCGCGCGGATAGTAATTCGAGCTATAATATATGTGGAGAGTCGATATATAAGAAAGTGAATTAGTTTAAAGCCTAATCATGATTTTTACTACCGTGTACAAATATGAGACTTTATTTATTACTTTATTTATAACTTTGGAAATCTTTATTTATTCTTCTAAATCTAATTCATTCCCCTCAAAATAACCCCCCCCGGATGCAATGCAACTATGCCAACGTTTTTTCCAATTTTCAAAACATTTTTTCTGCTTGTATTCTGGAATAACCATCAGTTTCTTTTTTTCATTTCAGATTCGGCTTTTATTTCTTTAATCGAATCAAAACCGTAACACCGAAATGGTCTTTTGAGTTTGTTGAACAGACACACGTCCAGCGATGCTAAATCAGGCGATTACGGCGGTTGCCGTACGATATTGGTTGAATTTTTGGCGAAATGTTCACGTAAAATCAATGCAGTCTGAGTTGCAATCTGGTGCATTATCGTGAATCAAAAACCTAGAGTTGTCTTTCCATAAATTTGGCCTTTTGAGACGAAGAGCTTTACGCAAACGACGCTTAACACTCAAATAATATTCCTTGTTAACCGTTTGACTGGTTGGAAGGAATTCGCAATGCACCACACCACGATACTCGAAGAAAACAGTGAGCATGATCTTGATTTTGAGCGACTATGGTGTGATTTCTTCGGTCTCCGCTCTCATCTCCAGTTATTATGCGTTCCATCTTGTCCTGGTAGTCCGAAAGTAGCACTACACAGGCCTCATGTTACACTGTTTTTCCAAAAAATTGAGTCTTTTTGGCACCAATCAAGATTTCACTCTTTTCAGGCACAAAATGTCTTCCAAAATGGTGTTGACTGACCCATTTGAAATTCCAACAATGTCAGCAAGCGCTCTAGTAGTCAATCGACGATTTTACAGAACCAATTATTTGCTTTTGTCTACGTGTAGCCTATCAGTATATAGTCTTCAACGCGTTCTCGACCTTTTTTAAACAATTTGTGACAATTGCTTTTGATATTGACTTCTCACCAAAGGCCTTCTGCAACGTTTTGAATATTTCTGTGATTGATATTTCATTTCGTGCACAGAAGTTAATGTTACTTGTTTGTTGAATAATTTCAGACATTATAAAAACCGAAGGGACAACTTTTCTTTGCTCACAAAACTCAAACGTAACTACATGAAATATGAAGATAATAGCGTGAAATTTGGCACAGATAATTCTGACAGTACAAACAACTTAAAAATACAAACATTTGCGCGAATCGATAAACTCGGGGAGTTTGAATTGAAAAGACTTACTCATATTTTTACATAGTAGTATTTTCCAGCCTGGTATATAGACTCTCCGAGTTTCTGTCAACGCGTCTGTTTTTTTCTGTACACACACACATAAGAGAACCTTCATTCATTTTATACATTACAATAATTACTTTCTTTTCCGATGATTTTGCGGTCATTTGTTAGTCTAGCGAGAAGTAGATGGTTCTCATAAGTAACACCGGAGGTAACGCCGGATTTTGTGTAATATACGTCGATAAAGGGGAAGCGCAGCAAAAGGAGTTTGTTTTGGCCGTAGCTCGAAATTAATTGGACTTTCTTTTAATGTTGGCTCTAGTCGATTGGATGTTAGCAGTAAACTGGAATCACTAAATTAAAATAATGAATCAAATTTCTCATTTCATACTGTAATTATTACTGTCGTATATACACTGTTCTTTACAGAATATAATGACTTTTATCAGTATTTTAATTTATCGATTTATTAATTCCATATATGAATTTCGTTTTTTTTACATACAATATTATATATGTATGAGTATTTTAATAAAAAAGAGAATTAAACGAAAAAAAATCTTCTTTCGAGTATTTTGTGTAGAAAATTATCAAAATGTCTATAGACAAAGTATTTCGCAAATTATAATCCCAGGGCTGAACGTGGAGCTTTCATAATATGTAATAAATATAAATAAAATCATAACAGCGAATATAAATTGTGCTGATTGCATAACGTTTAAATGCCTGCCAGGTAAAAATGATTATTTTAGTAATTTCTTGCTCAAATGAACTTGTACATAAATATTTCGAAAGCAATGATAAATTTATAGTACCTTCCCAGCCGTCTAAGGCTCAATGATGCGATTCCAGTTTATATTACTATAGTATAGGTGCTCTATCCTCGGTGAAATTATTAATCTAATCCAGCTAGATAACTGTAATTGGCAGACCATCAGAAGAAAACCTTGATATCGTTTCACCTATTACAATTCAACATATATTCCTCTGGCAAAATCCTATGCTACTAATTATTCAGATAAAGAATAAAAGGCAGCCGTTGAAAGTAAATTCAAATAAGTATAGTTGTTTTTGAAAGAACTAAAGTTTCATTCGTTTTTATTAATGAGCATTCATATGGCATGCAAGGGCAACAAATTTCTCTTTATTTTCCTACATGTAATAATACGAAGAAAGTTTACGTAAAACTTGTCGTATCCTTTTTTTGTTTTGAATTCTATTTCAGCCTTCTGTAGTTTGCGTCAAAAACCGGTAACAGCATAATTTATAATTAATATACAATTAAATAGATCCATCGGAATGTAAAATAAATGACTCAACGGTGGTCTTTCATACGAGCAAATAAAATTAATTACACTGTAATTCAATTTATAGGGGCTATTCGAGTTGTAGCAGAGCTTTTTATTTTAAATGAAAATAGTTAGTTTAAATATTTTGAAGCTGGAAAAATTCCTTCAGAATTGCATATATATAAATACCGTATTACAATTTACATATATCCTCAGGTCTAGTTAAAAATACAGGTTTATTAGAATATAATACAAGCACGTGAATCATGACGAATTATATGAATATTTATATATGTTATTTTAGTTTTCTATCGAGGCTCGTAAAAGTGTCTAAAATTTAACTTTCATTGTTTATCGCGTTTTTATTCGAAGTATTCACTTCATTTCAGTTTTAACGTTAAATCGGACAAACAATGAATATATATATATATATTGAAAAAATTTTTTTTACAACGAATAACCATCTCTTCAACTGCAGCATCCGATCTTTTTTAAGTTAACGCTTGGAATGTTCATAATATTTAACTTTAAACGTTGCAAACAACCATGAGAACGAGTTTTTTACTTTCCCAATAAAGAAGACGAAGAAGAAAAAAGAATTCTTTTACCCGTGTTCTAAGTCGTAAAAGAAGAAAAGTACTAATCGTATAGAGACGCAGCTCTATACGCGCGACCCGGCAGTGAAAGGCGCGAAGCGACACGGGTCGTCGATCCTTTCGGTCACTCCTCCGTACCGCGCGCGCCCCAATGCAGCGCCGGTATATATATATATATATATAGGCAAATTGTCCGCCGAGAATAGAGCAAAAAATAAAGACGCGAGCGTGTGCAAGCAACGCGAGCTATTATATATGGGGGAGAGGAGTCGCGAAACGAGTTTCACTCGCGATTTTCTCTCGGTTTAGCCCCTCCGGCGTCGGCGCGACCGTACAGCGTCATCGCTCGCGCGGTCTGACGTCACAAACCCGCGGCAGAAGTGAGAGCCGCCTCAGCGGCGCGGCGAGCGATCGCCAGCTCGAGCGTATGCATCTGTGTATATAATCGGCGCGTTAATGTTGCTCTCGCGCCCGCACCCGCGCCGCTACGAAAACAAGCCGCATGATCGGTCGCGCGGTGCGCACCGCGGAGGCGAGAGCAGCCGCAGGGGTGGTGGGGCTCCCCGCGCGCGCGCGCCGCTGAACGTGAACTTCAGGCGAGCGCGCGTGCTGATGCACTTTCACTATATACGCTATGTATACACACGCGCGCACACACACACACACACGTGTGTGTGTGGTGTGTATATGCATTTGATATATACGTGCGGGAGACGGCGATGTGTATTATTGCGCACGTCGCCTGGCGGCCACGCAGAGCCAATGACCTACAAACACGCATATGTGTGTAAGCGAGGGGAGCGCGGGGGCAACAAGGACGTTCGAATTATGCTCGATTCGCCGAGCAATTAATCACTCGGGCGGGGACGGGGCGATGCTATTGGTCGATAATAACGGGGCTTCCGCGATGCGAAGATTGTTAATTGCCGGGACATGGCAGACCGGCAAATCGTTTAGGGGACTCTGTGTGTGTGTGTGTGTGTGTGTGTGTGTGTGTGCGTGTGTGTTCGATCGATCTGCGTTGCACGTCGTTGGCAGTCCGGCTTTCTTTTTGTTTATACACGGAGCTCGATTACATCACGAGACTTCCATTTTTTTTCATGTAGAGTAAAGTTCATAATTCATAGCAGGAGGAAAAATTCAAAAAAAAAACCGGGATCATATGTTTCCGTGACGGATACTCACCCATTTAAGTACACGGTATATTCATTCAATATCCTCGTATGGTTCCTATGCTGATGCTTCGTTTCGCCTTCCATTTGAGAGAACTGATAGAAGCCTATGGCTTTTTGTATCACCCACGTATTTCTTATATTCTGACTGGATTCACCCAAACATTATTTATTATAATCCAGCTGAATGATGATTTTAGTAAATTTATAAGATGTAATTTAGAATAATATAATTATTCTGCTGGGTACCTTTTAGTTTACAAAATATGTCCGCGAGTGCAGAAAGATTTTTATTACGTACTTTGGACTGCGGAATATCAATAGAAATTCATCTTTTTATTAAACATTATTTTAGAAAATATAGATTATTGTCAGCAAAGTAACATCTCATATCCTTCACAAATATATATTTAACAAATTAGCATTTCTTTGAAATTCAAATTATGCTAATTCTTAGCCAATTTAATTTGATTCTATAAGTACAATGGATTAAAATTTTTATATTACTTTATTATGTATAATATATAATGAAATAGTATGATCAGTTTGCCAATATGGTGAAGGCGACATAGTTAGTTACGCTCGGTTGCATGCTTTATTATTATGGGGTCTTCAAATTAAACAACAAGGCTTCATATTTTATCAAATGTTTCAAATCTTTTTTCTGTAAAGCACTCAGTTAATAAACTTATGCATGTCAATCCAAATATCATATTCAACATAAGTTAGCTTTAAATGTGGAAGCTCAAGCATGTCTTCAAATCAGAATCAGTAGATGCTGTATGATGAGGGAAAATATATGGGGTAAAGTAGGAGGACTAATCAGTAGATGACAAGATTTACATTTTAAGGACGATTCGGTAAGAGTAAAGCGATTTTATCTGATTCAGTATATTTATTCATTCAGTATATTCTTATTGGACGTGAATAATATATTCACTATTTCTCTTTTGTTAATAATACATTCAAAATGATATTGATTCTATGCGTATGTAAATAATAGATTCACACGTGGTTGGACTGATTGCCTTCTCAGATTTACTCTTAAAGAGCAAATTAAAGATTTTATCTGTGGAAAACTTAATTATGTTTTCTACCATATAAAAATTTAAATAGTTACTACTCATTGAACGAAATTGAAAATATTTAAATATTAATATTTCAAATATTAAAATTTTTCTGATTAATATTTCTCATGAATGAATTTAATTATAAAATATACTGTAGACAAGGTTGTTTTATTATTTTTTATGTCAATAAAAGAATATTTCTACTTTTACTAGCATAGATCCAAAAAAGAGTTTAACCAGAAGTTCAAAAAATTAAAATGTATCTATATTTCTATATTTACCGAATAGAGTTAGTTATAGATATAAAATTCAGAAATCATTCAATTAGAGAGTTTAAAATTGGCCACAATGTGGTGAAAGTTTGGAGTTACGGTCGTGACTTTCGATGACGACGATACGATTGCGACAAATGTAAAAGATATATTATGCGATAGCAGCACAAACGGATTCCGTTTAAAGATCTTTCAAGTGATGAGCTTAGACTCAGCTCGAGAATTCAAATCTGTGCTAAAATTTTCATTTCCAATCGAGAAAAGAAGAAAGATCGTGTCATGACCTGTAATTGTTTTCAGATCCATTAAAAAAACTTTTTTAAAAAATACGTATAAATATTTCAAAGAAATCGAAATTTGTAATTCAAAATCGAGCATCACTCATTGATGCAACTGTTCAATCCGAAGAAAACGAAATTTTATTGTTGTTTATGAGCAACATAAAATGAGCCATAACGATTATTCAATATTTACTATCTTAACTGATTAATAAAGTCTACAAGTTCTATCATTTAGATAATTATTTTTAAAAATATTAAATGAATTACTCAAATTAAAATTAACAGATTTCATTCTACTATTGTTGAAAAACCTTGAAAACTATTTTCAAAACAGTACCTTGGTTCTTAACTACTCTATGTCCGTACAATTGCCTAAAGTGAAATAATGGAGTCCATAGAATCTATTGCAGCTTTCTAAGCTTTCTCTTTCTTAATTTAATTATTTAATGTTACATTTTCCTTGGTCACATCTGCTCATTATACATTTGGTAAAGAGCTATGTTTTATTGTAAAGATAATATGCTTGACTTCTGAAACCAATACAACCTATAAATATTTTCAAAAATGAGGCGTGAGGTCGGTCAAGCTGAAAAGCAATGATTCATCCCTACGTATTCGCATACACTTAGTTCTCAGTTATGTAGTATGTTGATTTCAAAATGCAGAGTTCCACCCTGCGTAAACTAATTTTCTTGTCGACATTCAACCCTTGTTTGTTTCGCCGCCCTTATAAATTGATAATCAATAATAGATGCGTGATAGCGCGCGATTTGAATGTGCACTTCCCCTTAGTAGGCACAGAACGGATAGATAAAGTGCTCATAATTATTATTGAACAGCTAATCAGCAATGGAACTCGCTTTCATCGTGTCAACGATAATGCCACGTGTGCTAGGCATAAGTGACAATTTAAAGACGTACCATCCTCACGTTATCGATACGAAAGAAACAGTGAGGCTTCTGCGATCATGGATCTCTGTATAGAGGTTGGTTTTCTAATGTTACAGGCGGCTGCGTTTACAGCTAAGGTGATTAAATTGCAAATACAGTGATCGCCCCGAATCTCAGTAACTTCGGTACAAGATTATTGCTTCATCTCTGAATGTAAGCCAGCACAAAAGACGCTCGACAGCTTCTGATCACTTTGCACAGCTTGGCGTTAAATATTTATATTACTTTTTTTCCAATTGATCTTAAAAACTGTTTTTTCTTCATATTATTTTTGATAGTTCCCTTTGTATAGGAAGAAATAGGTTGTTCGTACCAAGCAATATGTAAAGCTTGTTAATCAGATTTGTTATATACTTTCAAAATACAGACGAAATGCATTAAATTTTTTTGAAATATAAAAAATCATAATAAAATTAGTCTCGATAAGAGTTCATTTGATTTGATTTTAATGATAGATTCAAACTCAGTGAAAAATTAATTTTAATTCAGGCATTAGTCAGTTATTTTTAATCAGTTAAATTTTTGGGAAACAACTAGAACTCGATAAATTAATAATATCAGTAATTTTTATATGAATTAGATTGGATGAATAGATTCAATAGTAGTTTTTAACTTATGTATACATTAATTTTCAATTTTTTCTACTCATTTTAAATTTGGATACATGTATATATTGGGGCCAAGATACTTTCAGAGAGATTTGGTAAATAACTGTGGTTAGTCAATTTGTTCAAAGTAGCAGTCACTGATCAATCTCTCTCAGTTAAGTATAGATAATGAGTGGTGACATATTGTATACTTGCGGTAATGAGTGATTATCTCGGTAACTCAGTCCTTTTTAAAAACTTGTTTTACACAGAGGATTCGATTTGTAAGGTACTACTTTAAAATTAAATACTCACACTCTTATCATTGCAGCTATTCGTGCGATGCTATTTAATGCGTAATAATTTAATTTCGAAAACATTTACTTGTCATTTTCATAGCAATTGTTTTATTAATGAGAAACTTTCTTTCCCAGAATAAGGTAGAAGCGAAATGGATCGACTAATTTCATTAGATTTTCATCTTGATCTCTGAAATCTAACTACTAACGATCTGAATTTCTGCATTTTGTTTCAAAATATAGGCAAAACTGATGTAATTTAATAATCTCACCTAAATATAATCTTCACAAATAACATAGAAATTGACCAGAGAATTATTTCACATAAAAATGGTAATTATTCAGTTTGATTTTTATTGATTGCTAACACTTTTTAAAAGTCATTATAATGCAATAATATCAAATTACTAAATTTAAAGAAATGACATCTTATAAATTTTGGTTTTATATAGAAAACGCTAGTTGTACATTAAAAGTGTCATGTCTTGCGCGAGATGCAAAGCTGCTTAATTTCTATAAGGACACATTGTCATAAACAAAAGCAATTAGCAGCGTATTTTTTGTATGGCGTGAGAGGTACGTGGTTTATATTTGCTAAACAAACGTCTTCGTTTTCCTCTCGCAATATATGGGTGTGCGAGATGGAAGAAAAGCCCGCGCCCGCATCGACATCCGGAATAAGACTAAGCAAGTTTTTTGGTCTCTCGACCTCGCTTCGTAAATTCTCAACCACAAAATGAATCCATCCTCCTCCATTCGATATTTTTGGGGGCATACACGGACGCACGCACGCGAGCGGGCCAGCTCTCGTTCTCTGCGCGAGGGCTCAAGTTCCGGGAGAACGTCCTTGTCTCCAGCACTTTCACTCATTATACGTGGTAAATATGACGCAAACTCTCGGTATCCCTCTGTCTTCTCCTTGCGGCTGCACAGCACGAGTGGAACGATGGAATGTATCGGCCGCGGGAGGGGGCGGTTGAGGCGAGCCCTTAACGATGCCTGTTCAACGATTCTCGGTCAGTTCCGAGTTATATACTTTGTTTACTTACCCTCGTGCAAGCGGTTAAAACGGTAGTGAGTTTGACGACCCCTTGCCCCGCTTAGAGTACGAATAGAAAATATAATCGTAACAGCAGTCGATAAATCATTAAAACTTACCGCTTACTGAATCAGCTCGAGTGAATTTTATCTATAAGGACAGTTCTTGTCTAGGAAACTCATATTTTAAATTATCGTTGAAAATACGAATTAAAGGACGTGGTTATTGATACCTATTTAGTAGCTCATAATAGTTTCTAATAGTTATTTTACCTAAACATCGATGTATAGAATAAAAAAAATTTTAATAGTAATTGAGTTATTTATTAGTATATTATTTAAATGATTAACCAGCTTTTTTTACACGTTGTATTAAAATTTCACAAAAATAAAGTAATGATAATAATATTTAACGGTAGGTATAAAAAATTATAATCATCAAAATCAGCAGCAAGAATAATATTAACAATAAAAATAATGTTCATTTGTATAAAAAGGACGATGACACGTATCAATCGCTGTTAAATTTATATTGCTTATTGAAATTATATAGTAAACACTGGTAAATAAAATAATAATTCAAGAAATGAAATAGGAAGAAGAGGTTCGTTATTTTTTGATTGTTGGAAATACAATTTATATCAATATTGAGATACAATTGTAGCTTTACTTAATTTAAAAAAGTAAAAATAATTCTTAATCACGTGGATTTATAATGTAAATTCAGTTTCAATTTATCGAAGGAGAAATAAAGAATTTGTTTAGGAAAAAAACACGGTTAAAAAAATTTTCTTAGCCTCTAACTCTAAGAGGGCGCCTAAATTATTTTAATTATATAAACCTTTTTTAAGCGATAATCTACCAGCGCCAATTGCGTTTTTTTCGATATCTTTTAAACATTTTTTAGATTTCAATGTATGTCATTTAGATTGTAACTATTGACATTGCGTTAATCGATAGCAAAACAAAGAGAACTTAACGAACGAAAATTAACATTTGACGGAGAGCCGATTCATGGATACGTTTGCATACCCCGCGATCGGCGTTTTATTCTTGTTCGATGGAGCGGTTGGGTCGCGAGTGCAAGCATCGGCCGGCTCTTTGCGGTATGTCTTCTTCCCTTATCGTGAGAGAAATCTTGCGATTTCTTCTGCGTTTTCATGGTTATATGTATATATAAGCGGGAAAGCCAACCGCTTCCGTATTTATACAAACCGGGGCGCGCTGAACGCGCTGAACGCGCTGATCGCGCTTCCGCTTTTTGGCGCACGGATAATTAGCTGCAGTTTTGAGGTGTAACGAGTCAGAAAATTCGAAGGTCTTCCCCGCGGGGTTTTCGTGGCTCTGAAATTGATGGAGAAAGCTGCGCTTTGTATAAGTATCTATACACGCGAGCTCGTGCGCTCGTCACGGAGCGTTGGCTTACATGTATTTATATATTGATGAAAGTGAGCGCGCGCGGTAATAATACGAGAAAAAAGTCGGTTATGTGCGGGGCGCTAAAGTACGCCTCCTGGTTCCTTGCGATAATAACATTGCCAGAATTTACAAATCGATTCCAGTTTCAGCCCTCATTCCGTCTCGATTCGTATTGTATAAGTATTGCCACAGGCTCGTGCGACATAGATCCGGAGAAGATTGCTTTTTCCGTTTCATTTAGATTTTCGAACTTGACATTGTACTATATATGCAGAATTACGTTATAAAGGCAGCCAAATATAGCTTGTCAAATGATTTTTCCTCGTTAGTAAAATCTATTAAATCGTCAAAAGCCGACACCCTTCTATGACTTTCTTAGATAAATAATATACCTGATTAAAACCTGGCAGCCAATCGAACTGTGTTCATGATATGTCATCGTGACCAGCGAAATTTTATTCAATGTATTTATCGTGGTCATCGTAAACATGAAAGTTATAGTGATGTTAAGGAAGGTTAAATTTTTCTTTTTAATTATATATACTATTTCTAAAGTTTAATTGACTTTTTTTAATCAGTATAAAAGTAAATTATAGTCTTATAATTTGTTTAGCGATACGAAAACATGCGCTCTCTACTTCATCGTTGTGACAACGATTTTAAGATGCGGCGAAAGTTTCTGGAATAAAATGGAACGTCATTTTCATAGGAGTGTACTTCATTCCTTAACTTTTACTATGCATTTACTTATTAAGAGCTATATGATAAAAACTTTCAGGTGAAGGCGGCTTCGGATGAAAATTGCATTTCAAATTTTTAGAACCAGTTTGCTAGACACTACAGTTTAGTAGAGGCAATCGTAAATAAATTATTATTTTTATATAATAGTACGTTTTTACCAACTATATATAGATCTATACAACTATTAAAATATATTTTTAAGTTCTATGTTTTCTAGAATAGCATATTTTACATAAATTACCAAAATATTTTAAAAACGTGCAATTTTGGGATTTCAGAATTTTTTAAAAATAATTTTACACATGTTGTACACGCGCCGACATTTTTCCAATATTTTTATAGACAATAACTTAATTACAGGAAGTTTTTTTAATGATGAAATTAAAGTAATTATACAATAACAAATTATCCATTTAAATCTAGAAATTTGAAATTTGGTTTCTACAACTAAGAAAAAAGTAGAAATTATAAAATCTTAAAGCTTTGTTAAACACCGCAATGAAAAACAGTGCTCGCATAATTAGTACATTTATTTTTAAGAAATTTTTTTTCAAATAGAATACAATTTTATTTCAATAAATAATATCAATAAATAATTTTATTTCAAATAGTGCTGGACTGGCTACCTTACCGACTGCAATGATGCGTCGTAAGGTAAAAAGGCTTTTATTTTTTGTTTTTTTTTTTATCAATAGGGTAAGAATTCGAGTTTTCTTTTGTTATATTGGATCGCCATTGTTTAAAAAAATATAAATCACACAAAAATTAATATTTTATACGAAACAAACCATTTCGTGGTAGCGAAGATAATATTTAAAGAAGTTCTTCAGATTCATCGATCAGAAAGGAATATCTCACATGCTGTGGTTATTGATCTTAAAATTTTCGACATTTGAGCAAATTAAACTGCTTACTAAATCGCGACGAATGAAACTTTTTTTTTATCAATTGAAAAAATTTTTATTATCAATTAAAAAAATTGATCAATTTTAAATATGAATCTGTCGAGATTGATCCTTTTCCCGCATTTGCTAGGATTAATTTATAATATTTTCAAAAGAAAGAACGACTTTGTCCCGTAAGATGTATTTGTAATTGTATCCCATTTCCTAAAAGAGTAGAACCACTCTGCCCGGTTCAACGAAACAGACGACCCCTCGAATTCGCATTTCGCGCGACTATAACCAGAAGAAACAAAACAAAGCCTCTCCTAAAAGCCCGTTTATCTCTCGACTTTTCAGCAATAAGATGCTTATAACGAAGCCATGCAGCTGCCTTCTGATCGGTATCATCCTCGGCCTTCGCACGAGCACGAGTCGCGCCAGCGCCGGCAGTGCCGCCTCCCTTAGCAGCAGTCCGTCCCCCGCCGTCGTAAGCGCCGAGCGCAACGGCACGGCGGCCGCGGTGCGCAGACGGCGCTTCGTCCGCTACCCCGGGATACCGCCGGGCTACGCGCTCGAGGGCGCGGGACCGCCGCCGCCGCTGCCGCCGCAGTCCCGGAACATCGGCTTCCCCGGCATGCACTTCGGCGCGGCGACGGCGACGGCCGCCGTCGCCCACCAGTACCCGGGAGCGCCACCGGCCTGGCGGCAGCCCAAGGCGGCCTACTGGCGGCAGTACCCGGGCGCGGGCGAGTACCAGGCGAGGCCGGCCGTGCCGGTCATGGGCCATCGGACGCCGAGGCTCATATTCAGGGAGAGCGACTTTCCCCTCGTACCCGGCGGCGGCGGTGGTGGCGGTGGCGGCGGCAACAACTTTTTCCAGTCGAACCAGCTGCCCGACATCGACGAGGATTTCAGAGGTGAGCCTGCCGTCCTCGGACGGATACGTTCAATGCGAACGGTTATTAGTCAGATGCATTTGTATTCGTGAATCTAACTATAAATATATATGCAACAGGCTATGGCCATAAATGAGTTACTTATTTTATTTGAAGACTTTAGAAGGTCGGATCGCGATTAAAATTAGTTTACTCCACGCTTTTAATATTCACAAATTTTGTTCCATTGTTCATCGATAGAAAACTTTATTATTCTCCTCTGTCGAAGAAAAGTCAGTTATCTCTTGTGTTTTTAAAAATTTACATATGCCATGCATGCAACTGGTCATTTAATCGTGGAACTTTTGTTTTAGTATACGAATTAGTTTATCAAGTCGTTGCAATTTCGAGATATTTTAAAACGTTATTATAAAAAATCCACCTCCTAAATAATAAATTGGCGTTTTTATGTGCTGAAAATTTATGTTTTAAATTTATATATTAAAAAATTGAGTTTGATGATGGACTGAGATAAAGATTTTTCATTTTTTGTATATCTTTTTCAACATCAGATACACATATGATGCTTGATACTTACTTCAATTTAGCATATATGTAATTAAAAATACGATTTTTCTAGCAAATGTTTTTTTCACTTAAATAACAGTAAAGATATAAAACAAGTCACTATTTGGAAATTTAAACTATTGAAAACTTGCATAGTATATGCACCCATCCATCTCGTTGATAGAAATTTAGTGATATATTTAGATTATATAGAAATTTGTAAGTTGTTACGATTCTAACAGAGCATGCGTAGAAGTTCTAATATAGTTAACTAGCACTTGACAGTGGCTTCGACCACTTTAAATAATTTTATTAGCAAAATCATAAAAATTACATATATTTAATATTCAGATTCGAAATTTCGTGGAGAAAAATTTGAATGCGTATGAAATGCAAAGAATAAATAATTGCATATTATCTTTATATAATCAATTTAAAATTAAAAGATCATTGATCGAGAATATTTTAATACCAAAATTATGGTGATTCAACATAAAAACTCTTTAGAAATATTAAATTATAACTTATTAATGTTTAGATGTGACAACTAAAATTAGTTTATTAGATGCAATGTCGTATATAGTGAATATATGCATCAAAATGAAAAACATTTATAACGTTTAAAAATAAGTTTAAAAATAATATATTTAAAAAAGCGACTAAATAAACTTCTTTTTAATATGGTCAAGATTTGATGGGATTATTGTAATTGGATTCACAAAAGTAACTTCTGTGACCATGTGAATACCAAATCATTAGAGAACAATATTAGTGATATGCCGTTAAACTTACGAAGAAATAAGTTACTACAGATGTTAAAACAACAAATTAAAATGATGCGAAAGTAAATAAAAACATGTGTACTTCGAGTGAAATTACTCAATGTATGCAACCTACAGTCCTGATATATGATATGCATCTTGTAAGCAAATATGATTCTTTGCTAAATTTATCTATTCGTTATTTTAAGGAGGTTCCTTCCATAGGAGTCACATGATATCCTTATTTTATTAATTTTACTAGTTATTTGTGAAATTCGAGTTTGACAACATGAATTTTTCATTTCTCACTCATAATATATGGGCTATTATGGAAGACGAAAAAAAATGCCGAACAAAATTAGCTCGTGTCAAGTTTAGAAATACTTTCTATGAGCAAAAAAATAATGGTTGGAAACGTCTAACCTTCCTCTATAAAGTAGTGCGTTTCAATTTATTTGATTAAGTGTAAAATCTATAAGTACTCTAATGAAAGTAAAAAAAGTTCTGTTCATACCAGGTCATATTGTTAATATAGTAAGATAATAATACTCGATAAATTGACATAATTAAATTCTTCTTCAAATTTTTTAATGAAAGTTAAAATATTTCTGTAGATATAAATATATATATATTTCTCTAATACTCATTTTTCACGATATTTCAAACTTAATTAATATTATTTTAGAATTTTTGAAATACTAAAACAAATCAAGATATTGTTTCTAACAGGTGTTATATCAGAAAATTATATATCGTAATTAACCTTTCTGTTTACTTCATTTTTTCATAATGACCCTAGATTCATAACTTGATCCTTTTTACCTATTTTGCGTCGACACGTATTTATGCATTGTTATGTTTACTGTCTAAAATATTCACAGTCATTTTTTAAATTATAACAATAATAAAATAAGTGATAATACGAATTCTGTAGTTGTTTGTATTATTAGTAATACTACACGTTAATAATAGCATTATTATAATAATGTACGCATTTTACTATAGAAAGTCGTTTTGTCTAGTATTTATTTCATTATATTCGCTTATAGGTTGTCTGAGTAAACAATCAAACGAATGTTTTTCAATTATAATATTTCTAATAAAATCATTAACTAAAATAATTTTTAGATTTTTAATTCCAAAATTGAGCATAAATTCTGAATTGATATTTTTGGAAAATTTTGGCTAATAAAATACCAAATTGGATACATTAGGAAATAGGATATTAAAAATGTACGATTTGTCACTTCTTTTGTCATTGCGCGGAGAATGTCTAGGAAATTAACTATTAAGTTACGTTTATGTTATGTAAAGTTAAGCATTAAGTTAAAAATTAAGTTAGTATGTGGCGAATAATTTTTTAATAAAAAATTACAATAATGCTTAATAATTTATAAGTTCGTTATAAGTAAGGTTTGAAAATTTATCCAATTAATAAATATTTTCATTGATCTTACAGTCCAATTCAATCAATCGAAAATAATACATAATAATATCAAAATATATTTATATTAATATTAATACAACAATATACAAAAATAATAAAAATAAAAAATAAAAATGAAAAATTATAATGACAGTCAGACTGTCCTTGTATAAAATACCGCCGTTGACTAATTTGAAAATAAAAATATTAGCTGAAAAAAATTTCTGTTAGTAAAGTGCAATCTGACTGTCCCCAATAACCCTTACCTAATTGAAGATCCAGACCAATGTTTCGAGCTCGCTACGGCTTCTCATCAGGGACTAAACTGTTAGTTAGTAGTTAGTTTAGTCCAGTTTTTTCGGCTAATATTTTATTTTCAGACTAGTCTACGGGGATAATTGTATACAAGGACAGTCTGACTATCATTATAATTTTTCATTTTTATTTTAATTTTTTTTATTATTGTATATTGATGTATTAATATTAATATAAATATATATATTGATATTATTACGTATTATTTTCCATTTATTTAATTAGACTGTAAGATCAATGTAGATATTTATTAATTTGTATACAGCACAATTAAAGTATTGAATACTTATCAGCGATATTATAAAATTTATCAGAATCTACGGTAGTCTTTTCATATTTTTAACGGTTCATAATTAAATTCAAATATACTATGCAATTTTTCTAGCAAGTTTTTCTTCATAATAACTAGATAAATGTCGGTCCTTGCTTTATTATTAATAATCAGTAAACGAATATTTTAAACATAAAAATAGCATCATTTAATGTCAAACATTTGAAACCTTTGCTTTCAAATACAATGGGAATATTATCCAATTTCACTAAGAAAAAAGCTCAGTAAAGGAAAGGAATGACAATGGTAAAGAATCTAATGGCAATGCTACGGTTATAAAGGTTGAAAGTGAATTTAAAGTCTCTTTTACTCACGTTTATATGAGCGCAAATCGAAATCTCAAATAAACGAAATGCATGCTATTTTCTACTTTCGATTTTGTACAATATATACTTAGCTATTCTGTTCGCTTATTTTAGATAGAATTTCCACTCTACTTTCTCGCGCGTAAAGGAGGTCGATTAAAAAATTTTTCGTTCCACATAAGCTTACGCCGATAAGAAAGATTCGCGTTAATCCTCCACAATATAAATGCTCGCGTACTGGCGCGTGCGTATGTGTGAGAGTGTGTGCGCGCGCGCTGCTCTATGTGCATGTATGTAAGCGTGTCTGCCTTTTATAGTCTTTTAGATATTATTTAATAAGTGACGGATCGAATGGCAAAAATAAGCCATTAGCGAACGATTTATCCGGCTTACCGATATAAGTATTAAATTATCTCCAATGATATGCAATTCGATGTCAGAATCCTTAATTATGTAAATTCATTGAACTAGAGTTATAAAGCTTCGGAGAAAGCGATTCGCCAAGAAAGCCGCGTGGAAAACAAAAATCGAATCGATCTCTAGTCGACTTTGGTTCTGCTTTCACGAGAATCAAATGTAAACAATGTTTGTATTAAGCCGAAGGATTCTTAACTAGTGGACGTACACGCGCGCGCGTACACACACACACACACACACACACACACACACACACACACACGCGCGCGCGCGCACTCATATCAGAATACAGAAACGGACTGTGTTCGTGACATAAACTTGAATAAATACGGGAATAATTAATGATAGGGTTCCAAGCTGCACGGAATTTATACATATTTTTATGATGTATGATCGTTGAATTAAATTAATCATTTTTAATATCTTCTGTTAGAACCATCCGATTATGCATAAATTTAGTAAAATGACAATCCAATTTTAGAACAATAGATGCTAGACAAAAGTGCAATTATTAAATTTAGATTATTAAATAATAATTAATTATAGATTAACTAATTATGATAATGAAATCTTACGCATCTCTTATCCTTCCAGATCATCGAAAGCAAATCTTTAACGAATATCCGAGAATAGAAACAGGTACGTAATGAGATTTCAATATTTGATATTTCAGTTTTAGAGACACGTTTAAGTTGGTCAAAATTGGGGAAAGTTTCAAGTCGTACAAAAAGTTGCGATGATAAGTGTACATAAAATGGTTAAGTATTACTTATGATTTAGATAAATAGTCGAATACATTTGTTTTTCTCATGAAATCTAAATGCAAGGTGCTGGTAACGAGCTTGTTATGGTGTAATTAGTTTCGATAATTGCGTTAATCCGACCTAACACAAGTTTATCTCCTCGAGCAAAGATGAATGAAATTTTTTCTGCATAGAAAACAAACATAAAATGAAATAAATTTTTAATGTTTTATTATTTATATATTATACAATATAAACTAGTGTTATTGTATACATGAGAATCATAATATATAATAAAAAGGTTAATTGAATTTATAGTTTTTATTACACTATTCTTGTTTGGCTATTCTTAAATGTATTGTAAAAAATTTGTTAAAAAAGATGTTTATTTCAAAATTGTTACCAATCCAATATTTTATTTGCATGATATCATTTTTTACTAACAGTCAAAAGAGTTATTTAATTGGTTTAATAAGTATTTAGGTAATTAGTACATAATGTAACGTTTCGCTCTTCTGATTTCCTGATGATACTAGCTAAATAGTTATTACTAAATTATATAAACATAGATACATATATATATATTAGTTAGTAAAAGATTAAATTGTTTTATAAATGTTCATTTCATTGTGGTAATTTTATTTATTTAGTGGTTTTTTTTAATAATTTCTTAAATAATTCATTCGGATATTCAGATGAAGTCGAAAAGTACTCTTCAAGCAGCACTATTGGCTTAGTTATAATATAAATATGAAGCTTTATATTTATATAATTCCATAATTTGAATAATATAAGTAAATTTCAGTGACTAATTCATCGGAGGCATTGGAAATTCGATATATATTCATCTGAGCATAACATGCAAAAGTATAAAAAGTAAATATTAATTTAATTATAGGCACAATAGTTCTGTTAGTTGTTTTCAAGAAATAGGAAACATTTTTTTATGTCAATATGCGATCAGATCTTTAAAAATCTACAGATATAATTTTTAACAGGTGCATCCAAAGCAAGCACTTACGACGTCATGCTTTTTGAAATAAAGATCAAATCGTTCTCGAACTAACATTTATGGGTGTATCTTTGGTATAGGAATCTTATTACATTTTCATGTCGCAATGTATACAAAAAGTGCTTTGGGTTCTTCGATAAAAATCTAGATTTACATGACAATTATTGATTACATTCGTCGATATTTGCCAATTGAATATTAATAAGAAAAGAAAAGAAAAGCAAAGAAAAGTGTAGAAGAGAAAGTAAAGAAAAAAATGCAAGGAAATCACGAGGTAGTTATACAGGACAGAGGAGCCTGAGATCAGTGAGAGAGAGAGAGAGAGAGAGAAGAGAGAGATAGAGAGAGGTGGGGGGAGGAGAAGACAAGAGGTTGATGTATGATGTATGATGTGAGAGAGA
This sequence comes from Sycobia sp. Sy_11, assembly GCA_018907035.1. Classification (NCBI taxonomy): domain Eukaryota; kingdom Metazoa; phylum Arthropoda; class Insecta; order Hymenoptera; family Epichrysomallidae; genus Sycobia; species Sycobia sp. Sy_11. The sequence continues at coordinate 1,913,149 of JACCIC010000101.1, forward strand.
GAGAGAGAGAGAGAGAGAGCGAGGGAGGAAAAGGCAAGAGGGTGATTGAGGATGAGAGATAGAGAGAGAGAGAGAGAGAGAGAGAGTCTGGCTTTTTAGAATCACTTTTGATGTTATACGCAGAGCCGCGGAAAGAGAAAAGACCGGCTTGGAAGGGTGACGATTCGTTGTGCGCTGACGGACGAAGCTGCGAGTTTTTTCTAATGTGCTGGATGTCCGCGGGCTTGCTGGACGGCAGTTGCGGCGGCATTATGTACGCCTGCTGCCAGCGGACTAAAGACGCGGCTAAGGCCAGCAATGATTATGGCCTAGTCGGCGAGCCACGGGATCAGATACAGTCGATAGCCACGGACGCGTACATTGCTGAGGCCGCCAGCGAGGACCGTAAGTTGTTTGCTCACAGAGACTGGTGCGCGGGCTCATTGCTGGCGCACGCGCGTGACTCACGAGGACGGTGGACGGTTGTTGCCCGGGCACAATTTACCCTCTAACGTGACACAGTTCCACGAAAAAAGAAATAAAAACAATCGAAGGTTTGTTTGCGGGGACTTGATTGACGTTATTACATATGTAAACACGAGAGTACTGCGATCGAGTCTGGAACATACTCTACTATCCATACCTCACTACCCACACAACAAATTCTCTATTCACGTAAGATTGTTTCTTATCCTCAAAAATATGTTAAAATTCAAGTCAATTAGAACCCTAAAATTATATATTCCACGAATATCATAAGAGGCGTTCAAATCAAACGGCATTCAACATTTTACTGTGTTTATTAGTTTTGTGCCCCCCTCCTCTCACTCGCTAGTTTTCGAATGCAAGCTCTGATGTCATAAAACCCATGGAAATTTCGCTCAGAATAATAAATGTTCATTATTTGATTTAATACATAATTAAATTGTCTACTCTTTGTTGTTTGATTGATAATGGTCAATTCGATTTTCATCGTATAAGAGTCGAAAGAGAACGTTCATTTATAGAAGATGAGTCTGGTATCGGAAAAATTAATTTATTAATTTCTTTAAAGGCATATGAAACTGAGAGAATCGATAATTTGAGCCTAAAATAAAAGGCCACTTTATCTAAGGAGATTTTTTTATCTGGTACTATTTCTCGGTTCTTTTGAGTTTTTCATTGTAATTTTTTGGTAAATTTTTCTAATTCTTATGGATTCTGGAAACAAATATTCTTAGTAATAATGTTAAAAAAAATGGTTCTCTCGTTTCACATAATCTTAAATCTAATTTTAATATTGTACGTTATTCATTTATAAAAATATTTAATTACCTCAGAGTTTTCTTCTCTATTAATAATAAGATTTTCATAACATTAAATGATCATACCAATGAATATTATATATGTGTAGAAGATTATATATGCTCCGATAGATCAGTTTAAGAGTATAGTTCAGTATTGTAATTTTCTGTCTCGTATTCAATCTAGCTATTTCCGGTTGTACCAGAGCTACCACAAATGTTACTACGCTCCTGAATGTTAATATTTTGTAACATTCGACTACCATAATCATACATTTCATTAACTTTATCAACATAGAATTCCATAATCCTAAATAATATCACTCTAAATTTTAGAATATCTAGTAGTGGTATAAACCAATACGTTTGAAACAGTAATTTAGTTAACCATCTAATATGTTTATCTAAGTTTATCTTCAAATATTATAATCGAATAATCGTAACATCAAGAAACGGTGTAACCATAAAGAACTGCAAAAACCCAAAATGTCATTACCTAGTTAAAAAACATCTTATGTAAGCTCAATCAGTAAAAATCAATACACAAGACAACATACACTATTCGTGTCTAGTCAACGTAGTTCGTCGGAGTATAAATTTTCCTAAAACAATATATCGAGCTTACGCGGCCACACGATTATTAGTTTTGATTGAATTTTATGATTTTTAATATATTTTCCAAAGAATGACAGAATGCTAGGGGTGGTTTTGTTTCCAGATTCGGCTTAAATATATATGGTTACATATAGAAATGTACGTTAAGTTCCTCCAAACGTAACCTCGATTTTTTGCGTGGAACTGTGTGTTATTTTTAATGCAGCTCCGAAGTGCCTGTATTCTAATCATTTTCTGAAATAATAGAGCCAAACGTACATACGATTTGTGTTTATACGGATATATATATATATATATATATATATATATATATATATATATATCCGTATATAAAAGAGGATAATTTACGCGATTGAACTACTGCCTCATTATGAGCAGTGCCCTATTCTCGTACGCAATCATTTCCTTCTTCAAATTTCTTAAACGAGAGTAGTTTGTATTTACTATTACATGCTCTAAGCAATGGTTTCAGACATAAATACGCGTGCAATGTTTAAATAAGCGAAATCTCTCTTGTTAAATAGCCGTGTAAATATAAATCGAGACTTTTACGGAACTATAAATATATGCTCGCGTTTCGTGTGCAGCGAAAAGCTTTCTTTTAGCAGTTAAAACTGACAAGCGCTTACGTATGGCTACATATAGAGATGTATGCATAATACCTATACAATATCTACCTCATCTATTTTATTTATTCCAAATATGTGCTGTAGTAAAATGAAGTATCATGTATCCGTGAACAATGGCGTTATATGTGCGCGTATAAATCTGCACATTTTCGGGTAATACATGCGCATGAGCATTAATATAAAACTTTCCTTAATAGTTGACGCGACAGGCGTTATATAACTTACACGTTTTAGGACGATGTTGAAAGCGTAGATAACGTTTTGAAGCTTTTCAAAATAAAACACAAATAGAAATATCGTCAAGCATATTTTTAACATCATAGCGTTAACTGTAAAAATTTTTTTTGGGAAACCGTAGATAAACTATGTTGTAATTAGGATGTATTGCTCATTTTCTAAATGAAAATAAACGATATACTATTCTTCTTTATTAAATTTTACTTTACACTGTATTAATTCCGTTCTTATATAACATGTTGAGGATTTTCCTAATAAAAATTCATTTCCCTATTATAGAATTATGTAAAGAGTCGAATTAAATTAAAATGCCTCGTACTGGATCGTATGAAACAAGATTTGAATATTTTATATCTTTATACCCACTCGATGTCGGAAATCAGTGTCGACAACAACTTTCTTTAAATGAAAATGTCTTTGTCCGAAACGGGCTACCCTTCAATTTTTCTTAATAATAATTATCTACAATTACTAGATTTCGAATTCAATAATTAAATTTTTAAATAAAAAAGACTACTGGTTGGATAATTTCGAAGCTTTGTTTAATGGGCTTCGAGAGAACAAAAATATTTCATTGAAATATGTCAGACGTATTTTAAAATATATAAAATATTTACGTTCTATGTATAGATTGTTGTAAAGCTTGCAGAAAAACATCAAACGACGAGTAAACGAGGAGATTTTAAAAATTTTCTAACCGAAAAACTTTTTTATATTCGCACTGTCTTCACACTGATTTTTCATGAAACTTTCCAGCATTGCAGACTATACGGAAATAAAGGGCACGCCTTTTGCTCGGTTGACGACAGTTGATTTGAACAGCTTTGAACACGATAGATAGAAGGAAATTAAAACCATTGCTTGGACGCGTTCTTAATCACTTAGAGACAAGCGCCGATCAGGAAAGATTTACTTGATTTAACGGCAGGAGGTGCAACATCGTGTTCACTTAATTCGTGCATCGTAAGCCGAAATACGAGCATTCGAATACCATTAATTTTGAGCGGAATATAAAGCTCTGGATAACCTGCTACAGTTCGATTCGTGACGCGTACATTAAACTATTCTTTTATCTAGTTTGCCCTAATATTTCAGCGCTCGCTCGAAAACAAAATGATCACAGATCAGCACTTCGGAAGGAAATGATCGCTGCTTTTAGTTATTTAAGAAAAATTATTGGTTCGGTGTACACATGTATATATAATGGTAATTACATTATTATTATGATTCATTTGGCACGAGCATGGTATGTGTACTAGCTCAGAATTTACTGTATACTCTTTTCGTGACTTAACACCACGGTAACTCATAAACACGCACGTAACATTACGCACGTTTTACCACAAAGCATACTAACGATACTCTTTTACAGACTTACCGGGATGAACGGATGGTTGATAGTGGTTTTTCCTTCGTTCATTTTGTATAATATTCTATAGTTAATGTATAAGATAGTTAGTTCCGGGAGTTATATGAAGTTGCGGGAAAATTTGAATGGATTATTCTTGCTTATTTAATAAAATAAAAACAATTATTTCAATTATTCAATAGTTAGTAGCTTAAACTAGCTTTAATTCTTAATTAAAAAGTTTTTACAAATTATTATCTATTGTGTATTATAAATAGTCTTGTACCGTTGTAACGATGCACAGAAGACTGCTAGATCATAATTTCCTTGGGAAATAAATGAAAATACCGAAGAGCTAAAATGATTGATAATCATGATTTTAAAACTTACCGTTGTCGTAAGCAGTACATTGTCCTGAAAGTATTCTGCTCTAAAGAAAGGAATAATGGCAATTATATATAAAAACTATACACCAGCAGTATCTATTTTATACATTTACAAAAGTTTTATTTTTAGTGGTATTCTAAGTACAATATATTTTCATTCAAGCATTAAATTTATAACTTCATACCACTCGTGTATTCTTTTCACTTCATTCAGTGATACTATTGAAGTTTTGAAATATATATATATATATATATATATATATATATATATATATATATATATATATACATATATATGTATATTATATATGTATATGTGTGTGTGTATTATATACGTATCTGCAAATGTATATATAGGATAATATTATAGAAATATAAATTTATATGAAACTAATGTTTATAGTAAAGAAGAAAAACGTCGCATTCAAACGTTTGCGCAACCATTTCATAGTCCCCGTTACTCCTATTTTTAACCAATCGACTGACACAAGGTGACATTTATTCCTACAATATTCCTGTAAGATTCTGTAGTTTTGCTTGATAAGAAATGAATCTCCATTGCATGTATGCAACGTTTGTGGACACCTTACTTTGTGGACAACGTTGCTATAGTCGCACTGTATATTTACTGCGGTTAGCAGGCATTGGACAGTGAACTATGTTTGGTCAGTGTGGCCGTAATTTTTTTATCACTTAAAATTCTTTCTTGTACTTTTTCACTTTTATCTCTTCTTTCGTTCTTTCTTTTTTTGTTTCCTTTTTTTTTTTATTATACATATATAGATAGTTGAGGCACGTCAGTCGAGCGCACAATGTATTGTCACCTATGTTGTATTGTTTGTAAACCTCTCACTCCTATTTATGTAGCAGTTTCTAATTATGTAATTTTTGCGAGCGTCACGCGTATAATAGTTTTAGGCGGCAAGCAAGAAATTGTTGGTCGATTCTAGAGCATTAATATCTTTTATATTCTTCATTGTTCGTTATGTTTTTCTCTGCAAGACTTGTTTTTTTTTTTATTATAATTATACGATAATTTATGTAGTGAATGGTTCTTGCTTTCAGAGTGCGGTATTTCGGCATCGAAACAGACGGCTCAGAGGAGAATTGTTGGAGGAGACGACGCAGGATTTGGAAGTTTTCCTTGGCAGGTAATGATGCAAATGTAATTGAATACGATTTTATTTCATCATGGCTGGTCAGAGTTTCGTCAATAAAATTTTGCAATTGAATTTATTATCATTATTTTCTTTCTTATTTAGACAAATCAATATTTATTATATATGTGCCGCATTTGTGCCGCATTGGGAACTTACAAATGTTACGATAAATTTTGTAAGCTAAAGGATGTATAAAGCGCAGGATCAGTATTACAATTTTAAAGTTGCTATTCCTTAGTTTATTATAAAAATTAATAAACTTCTAGATGTAAGATTAGATCATGAATATTTATTAAGCGTAATATTTTTATTATTATTATCATCATTATTACTATTCGGTCTTGAACTTTTTATTCCTGATTCATTATTAAGAAATTGTATAAAAAATACATTTCTTAACTATTTTGTTATATAAAATGGTTTGCATATTTTTTATGGCAAAACTACTCCATAGTTGTTTAAATCAATATGGAAACCTACTATTGATAACTTTTATACATTATTGCAACGTACTATTGTTAATAACTTTTTAACGACATAATTAAAATCCCTCGAACTATTTCTCAAAACTTTTCATTCCACATGGCAACTCATTTACCATATAATTTTGGAATATTTCTATGTCTCATACAGATATAAGTTTAATTTACTTATACCTAATGTTGATAAAATAGAGCTCAGGTAAGTTTCTGATACATAACAGCACTTCAGATAATTTATTCCGGTGCAAAAGATATCGCCACTTTGATATAAACAGTTGAATAAATTAATTTATTTTCTACCAATAGAAATATATTATATTAATAAAAAATTAAACAAATTCAAATTTTCTTCAATAATTTATTAAAGTAACAAAATTCTTTCTTAATAATTTGTATTATATCAGATGATATACTAATTTCACTCTTACTATTTTTTATTTATATGTGTATTATTTATTATTATATTTTTATTGATATTCTTTTTATTTAATATATTATAATAAATTTTACATTAAAACTGCTATAAACTGAAAACTTTGACTTGAAAAAGATAAAAATAAAATTATCAATAGAATTGACAATTCAAAGAAATTTTTATATTCTACTTATTATATATATATACATTTATATATATATATATATATATATATATATATATATATATATATATGTAATATAAAAAATGAAATATGATAAAAATCTTCGGTTGGGATTCAGCTTGAAATTTCTAACGACAATATTCCGCCGATTTTTCTCAAGTCAAAAGAAGTATCACTTGAACTCAATAAAGCACTTCCAACATTTTCTCAGCGTCTAACGCTTCCATTTCTTTTCTTTACAGGCTTACATTAGAATAGGCTCCAGCAGATGCGGCGGGACGCTTGTAAATCGCTTTCACGTCGTTACAGCCGGCCACTGTGTAGCCAAGTTAGCATTACAGATCTTTTCACCTTATTTAACTCTTTCTTTTGTTCTCTTTATTCTCTCTCTCTCTCTCTCTCTCTCTCTCTCTCTCTCTCTCCCTCTGTTTCACTAATTATCATTCATTCGTTTTGTTCCGAACACACCTAATAATTCCACCTTCTTCTTTTATGTGATTACCTTAGGGCATCCGCTCGTCATGTGCAGGTCACGCTCGGCGATTATGTCGTAAACTCGGCAACGGAGTCTCTGCCCGCCTACACCTTCGGCGTAAGAGAAATTCGGGTGCATCCGTATTTCAAGTTTACACCGCAAGCGGACAGGTAATTTGCGCCAAATATATTTTTGACACATATAACTGGAAGCACTGTACGTATCGCTGGGCGCATCACGTCGTTCGTTGTTCTAAATTACCAATTTTTAAACGAATAGCCAAGATGAATTACGAAGAAAATTTTTGCGTAAATTTATTTAAATTAGAAGATACATTTATAGTGATGCTATACTGATATCTTTATAACTGAAATAATTCGAAATTGTTTTATAATCACGAGTAGAAGCGGAGTTACGGCTTTTTGCGAAATATGGAATTTTGTACCAAGGGAGTAAGAGCAAAGAGGATCAATAGCATTAAATTTATAATTAAAAATAAAAGTAACTTAATCATTTAAATAACTCTGTGCAATATATATATATAATCATTGTTCAATCAACAAACATTGGTCTTCATAAATTTTGTCTTTTACACAATCACTGAATTTTGTAAAAAAGGCATTTGATAAGTATGTAGAAGGCTGATCAAAGATTAAGAAAACTGCTCAGTGATGCTGATTCCTGCCTTAATTATAACCTCTTAAAGGTAATTTCGAAGTCAACTTCATGTTTTTACATATAGAAACCATATTTTCGATTAAAAATTCTGATAAAGTGAGAAAATTCATATTCAGATACGGATGGCCGATTAAATATACAGAAATTTTTCATTAGCAATTTTGATAATATTGTTGAATTATGCGTCAATTAGGAGCTCTTATTATTTTTAGTATTCCTTTTTTAATTTATTGCATTCAAAATAATGATTCATATACAACATATTAATATGGCTTTAAAATTAGCTTGCATGCAATGGCGAAGATGGAAATTAAGTTTACTGTGACGTAGTCTGGGGATATTTGAAAAATATATTCCACAAAATCCCAATTAATAGGACACACACCAATGAGTGATCAATTTCAGTGATTCCATATGCATGTGGGAACATCATTGTCTTGTGTGCATCACAAAAATTTTTTTTATGATAATGTATTATTTATGTCAATTTAAAAAAGCTTTAGCTTCGTGGATCATTCATAAGATTTTCTTGCTAAAAATTTTTTTCCAGTCCTTTCGAAGTATGGAATTTTAAACCTTGAAAATCCATAACTACTCGTATAGTGGTGACACTGCCTTGATTATGCGTATATTTATTGCATAAGGTCTAAAGAATGATATTGTTGTCCATGAATTGAATGTCTTAAGTAATATCAATTGAAATTATTTACTAATCAAGCAATGATAATCACGAGGTTTAAAATGTTTAGATTTGATATATAGGTTTTGTTTAGATTTTTATATCGTATAATTTTAGAAAAGTCATATGGAATGTTATTTAGTGAAATCTCTATTGCGACATATCTAAGTAGACAACGGTTGCAGAATCTGATAAACATGGATCTACCAATGTTAATTTCGACTTAATTACGTATGAAAAGATAATTATTACAATTTGTACAAAAAAGAAATCAACGTACGTTAGCGTGACGATACTTTAAACGATTTGGCTATCGAGCTTTTGCATCATTTTTACGTCAGCGAACGAAACGCGCTGTAAAATCTCTTCTAAATATCGAGATAAAATAGTTTTGTATTGCTTATGTTTGTAAGTACCAATATTTCCGCTGTGAGTTTCACAATTAATTGAGATTTTCTCATTTCTTAATTCCTCAGATTCGACGTTGCTGTTTTACGACTGGACAGACCGGTTAATTATATGCCTCATATAGCACCAATTTGTTTACCAGAGAAAAACGAAGACTTTTTGGGACAGTATGGTTGGGCTGCCGGTTGGGGAGCCCTCCAAGCAGGTGCTCATTATACAGCTTGCTTATATTAGTCGTTTTACAAATTTTTAATTAAAAAACACTGATCCATATTATAACTCACAAAAAAACGTGTGACTTTGGCGAGTTGGTTTATTAATGTTAAATCTAATTATTCTGTAAATAGGTTCAAGACTTCGACCTAAAACCTTACAGGCTGTGGATGTCCCAGTGATTGATAATCGAGTTTGCGAAAGATGGCACCGTTCGAATGGTATTAATGTCGTGATTTATGATGAAATGATGTGCGCTGGTTATCGAGGCGGTGGCAAGGATTCGTGCCAGGTAATGATGATAATGGTTTAATTCATTAACTGTAGCAATTCTCACATATTTTTTAAGGTTATTCAACGATTCTATTGCGAAAGATCTAAAAAATTATATTCACTAAATTATTAATGATTATATTAGCAAGGATATAGTTTATTTTGTTTATTATTACAAAAAACTATAAATTTTACATAAAAACTATAAGTTGAAATAATCTTGTCCTATTTATTTTTACATATTCCTTCTTCATTGCAAAAAAATAATTATTATTATCTTCCAAATAGGGCGATAGTGGTGGTCCTTTGATGCTAGAGAAAACTGGAAAATGGTACCTCATCGGCATTGTCTCCGCTGGATATTCTTGTGCCCAGCCCGGGCAACCTGGAATTTACCATCGAGTAGCGAAAACAGTTGATTGGATAACATACGTTATTAATTCGTAGGAGACAAAAGGCTTCCGAAATACCTGAAAGTTTCCTACTAATTTTCGACGAAAGTATGAAGAGCTGATGTAAAAAGTTTTTATGTTTAAGATTTCAAAGTCAGAAATATTAGTATTTGGAAATCAAAATTTGTGGAATTCTGTATTTCCTTCAAACGATTTTGTTTGAAAATTAATGTCTCTGATTTTTAGTTATATATTTTATTAGTTAACTTCTTTCATTTTTTATTAAAAGCGTAAGGTTATTTAAAACTTCACTAAATTTATCTCACAATTCTGTAATCAAAAGATCGTGTTTTTGAACTGTTATTATCCGATTGTTAAACAATTCCTTGATAATTACGAATTGGATGACAATTTGAATAATCTCATCGATACAGAGTCTCAAACTCAGATTTTAATTTGTATAAAATAATATAATTTGATTAATATTAAATATTTATTATCATCAAAGATTATATAAGTATATATTGTTATTTAAAAATGTACGGATAAATTTAGAAAGTAAAAATCTACAGATTAGCGTTTGCAATTGGCGCAAATTGTTATTATTTAATTGTATAGTAAATGTATAATTTTTTAAACGAATTAATGTTTCATTATTATTTTGTAAAACAACTTGTATCTGAAACATTGATTAAAAAATACAAAAATGGAATATAAATAATATAAAGAATGAATGAAGATGAATGTTTTAGTGTGAATATGGTCAAGATTTTCTACTGCGAACAATTTTTAATTGTATTTTTTCAAAATTATGAACGATTAGAACTTCGGTAGGTTCTTCCGTTATTTGCAAAATTTATTATTATTTTTGTATAATTAAATAATTCTTTTTAGTTTATAATGCTCCGATATCTAAGCAATTTTTTTATTAATTATAATAACAATAATTATCGATTCAGGTCCCTCTATTATTTGAACCCGTAGAGAATTGGTTTAGAATAAATAAAATGATAAAGTACAAATAAATTGCTTTGACAGTAGGATTATTAGAAGCAATTTCCATATTTCAATTAAAATTAAATGATATTGATATTATTTTATAGAATTGTTTATTTTTTATTTATAAATTTTTTTTTGTAAACAGAATAATAATATTTCGTTTATACATTGTTAATTATTATTAAGTAAGATAATGGTTTTTCAATATTATGTAAATGTTGATAAGCATGTAAATAATATTCATATTTTTAAATAAACTTGTATACTTTGTCAGTAATTTTTACATATTTAAATTACTTACATTTTCCTAATGCCCTTGATTCTACGATAGATTTATTATTTGTTTAATTATAAAAGCAATTTAAACGTTGTGAATATTTGAGCTAAGATTTCGAAAATTAATTTATGTAATTTATAATTTAATAGTCTGAAATTTAACTTAAGAAGATACTATGTGACGAGTTTTATATTTCAGTCAGAATCTGAAAATTATTTATATTATATAAGTGTAATTTTTATAAACTTCACTTGGTTTCTACTTTTTAAAAGTAGAAACAAAAAAAATATATTTGAGGTTTTCAAAACATTTCCAGAGACACTTTGGTATTGTATTGAAACAATTTGTTCTACAATACAGATTGCAATAATTTAAAAATCCAAAGTAAAATTTTTAAATGTATCTTCATATAGTAATGAATCAATGATTCATTACTATAAGGAGAAAAATATAATAATTTTTATATATCAAATAAAAACACTAATTATCATTTATACTATTTGTTGTCTTTTTTTTTTGAAACTACGATGAAAATGTAATGAAAAATGATTATTCAGAATTTATAATTACTTACTGTGTCCTGAAGCTTGAAAATACAAGGATAAATGTATTAGACGAAAAGAATGAATGCAAAACACTTTACTCGAATGTATAATGAAATGACTTTTATTCTTATTTATTCTTGTCGTTTCTCAAAGCAGACCCTTGGTTCAAAAACAAAAGCTTAGTATATTAAGAAG
>JACCIC010000101.1:1930000-1966188 GCA_018907035.1 Sycobia sp. Sy_11
ATTGTTCTTTATAAATCAATCCATTGCTCTCTTTCTCTTTTTCCTCTTTCCTTCGCTTCTGCATTCGACCTTGGCATTTTAATAGTTCATTTCTCCTAACAAATTTTTACGCTTTTAAATTCTGCTCGGAAAAATGTCCATCATTGACTATATCACCCTCTATTGTCGGTAAATTTCTTTAACTTTAATACTTTTTTTGCATTAAGTTTATCGGCGTAGAGAATATTGAAAGTAGCGTAAATATCATTATTCTTTTTATTTTATATTGATTTAGTAATAATGCGATAATATCTTAATAAGGCCCAGTAAGGCTGCGTGGGGTCAACGAACAATCCCACAAAATTTTCTAATATACCTTTAAAAATCCCTTTTTTTTGGTTCGTCAACTGTATCATAAGCTTTTCGTCACTTTTTATAGTCTCTATATTCTCCTGCACTCGTCAACTACTGTCTTTCCAAATGGTCTGTCGAATATGCATGTGTCTGTATAACAGTGCATTTGTAACAGTCTGTATTTTTATATCTGCAAGTGCGTCAATGATTTACATGACTGTAGTTATAAATTTATGTTCAGAATATTGTTCAAAAAAGCAACTCTAATCTACTTTGCTAAGCAAACTTTTCTTTGAATTTTCGAACTTTTGTGTGGGTGGTGTTCGCGTTGTGAGCGTTAGTGCGTACGTCAGTATATGTAGGTCGGTGCATTTGATGTTACCTTATGAACAGTAGAAAATGAAATTTTGAATTTAGAAAAACCGATGCATCGGCCTGTCCCGTCCCGAATCCATATTAGTCAGTACTATCGTCGAGCTCTCGGCACACGAGAATTGTCTTATAACATTTTTATTATTGTCACAAATTTTTTGTCTTTTTTCATACCCCTCTCACCATGTTTATCTGTCGCAACTTATTTGCCATTTATTTAAAAATAATTATTATTAACGTCACGGTCTCGATCTTCGAGCTTTGTCCAAATATCCGCGTGGGATCGTTCCGACCTTTAAATTTTTTAAGTTTGACTATTTTAAAAATTCTCATTCCTCGTCTTCGCCGCCTCTCTCCCTTTTTCATAATTCTTTATATTTGTTTTCTTTTATTATTAAATTCAATATATATATATATATATATATATATATATATATATATATATATATATATATCTATATATTAGCTTTCTTGGTTTCTTGTATGTATAAGTTTAACTAACTTATGGAATGCCCTAAGATCATTTTAAAGTGTACAGACTCGGTTTTTGAGATATTAGTTAATTCAACATGCTTTGTAAAATTTTCAAAACTTACATATTACTCCTCTTATCGCTTAAGTTCATCTTTTATTAATTTTTTATATTCAATAATATAATTAATAGTATATTTTTCTCTTAGCTTTTAAACTCTTAATTATTTTCCGCACTTCCCTTATCTTGCACTCGGATTCTTTTGTATCATCACGCGTGCGCAAATATATATGTATATATATATATATATATATATATATATATATATATACATACATACATATATATATATATATATATATATATACATACATACATATACATACATATATATATATATGTATATATACATATATGCATGCATGTATGTATAGAAATATTTTTTAATAGTGCTACGACTTTGTTTTAAATCGTTACTCGATACTTTCATAGGTTTTGCATAAAAAACAAGGCAATTAGATTGAGTTTCATTGTTTACATTTAAACCTTAATCACTTTTCTTATATATATATATATATATATATATATATATATATATATATATATATATATATATATATAATACTTGGATATCCCACCACGTATATACATATAATTATAAAGTACATTCGCAACTAATAAAAAAGGACTAAGCTCTCGATAAAAATCGTCGCAGAACAACATTTTCCTAGCGAATCTTAATTTTTATCCTTGTCTTTTTCTTTTCTATGATGCCTTTCATCTCTTTAATTCTTTTACATTCTAATTTAACTTGATTTATTAATTCTCCTATAGCATTTCTTTTGCTAATTCATATACGTTTTTCTTTGGCTCATTCTCGCGCTCTCTCTCTCTCTCTCTCCCTCTCTTATTTTCTCTTTCTCTCTTTGTCTCTCTCTCTCTCTCCCTCACAAGCAACTTTACAATTTTTTTCTTTCAGAATTCTAGCTATTTAAGACATCGCTTCTAGCGCGCGAGTCATATGTACTCATTTTCCTTAATTTTCGTATTTCTTGCATTGCCGATTAACTGTGTCTTAACGGCATTAGATAGCTTTATATTAAGGTTCGAATCGGAAAACGATAATTAATCGCCATGATTAGTGTCCGCTACATAAAGTGCAACGAGTGCGAGTTCACCGGCGGACTTAGAAAGATGGGCGCGAGTCTTCCAGTGGTATGACGCTGCTTCGATATCCAATCATATCGCTCTCTTTTATTTTCTTTTTTACGGGCAGCCGCATTCGTCGACAACCATTTTTGGCAAGTCTCGCTTGATTATGTTCGAGTCAGGCCCGTAGTAGATGAGTGACATGGGTGAGAACTTGAGGGGCGCACAGCAGGGCTGCATGCCGGCGAGTCGATCCATTTTACGGTACTCCTCGATCACGTGTGTGTAATAATTCGGAAATGTGTCGGGAGTTCTGTGGCCCACCGCGCAGTCCCCTCTGCAGTAATTCGCGTAATATCTGAAATCAGAGATAATTGTTATATAGTTGGCTGTTATGGGCTCACAGTTCTCAGGTTTCATAATATAATTCTCAATCGATTTGTATCATTTTTTAAAAATAATTGCTTAAGAAACGTTTTGAAAACTTATTTTACATTGGATTACTTGATATTAGCTATTAGCTTAAAAAATTAGTCATTTATACACACACACACACACACATATATATATATATATATATATATATATATATATATATATATATAAATACAGATACACAATATTCAAAATATCTTTTACAAAATGTATCATTATATATTGTAAATTGCGAAATTCAAATTCGAGTTTTAATTTCAATATTTACTGTATTGTAAATATAAATCAATAAATCAGAATTATATTTTGAAATTATAGTTTTCATCATCGTTAAGCATACTTGATACTTTCAGAAACATAAAGCTGATATTATTAAATATTTTTATTTTGCTAGAGGAATTGAGATTATTTATTTGAATTCTGTACTAAGGTTATGTATTCTGTATTAAATATATAAGCATATATGTATTAGCAGCCTGTCTCAGGGTGTGAAAAAAGCATGAGTTAGTTTAATCCGATGTAACGTAAGGGAGGGGAGTCTGACGAGATAAATATCAACGTTCGTATTAATATTGAACCATATTTTAACACCGAGAGTCTAGAAATCATTCATAATTAGAATTTTCAGATTATGCTAAGGTAAATATTATTTTTATATAAGAAACAGGTTCACTTTTTTCTTCTCACAGGTTTTTTATGTTATGTAATTTTTTTTAATTAGAAAATAATATGTTATCACATTAATTAATAAAAAGAATGAAATCTTTTTTTTCTTCATTTTTTTAGACAGCACTATCTTGTAATGAGATGGTAATGTAATAATATTATATTCTAAGAAAACCATGTTAATTTTATATAAAAAAGCTAATTGTACTGTCATTTTTTAATTAGAAAATAAAATTTGTTCTTACTTACTCCTTAATCCAATAATATTTAATTTTTAGACAATTTTATCAATTTAAATTTAAAACGTAATGTAGTATTATTTTTACTCTATTACAAAAGCCTTTAGTTTAACTGTGAATGTAATTATTATACATTTTCTTTCTTTTTCTTAGAATTTTGTGTAATTTTTGTGAAAATCGTAGAGAAAAAAATAGTAAGACAAAATGTCAGAATACATTTCGTAGAAATATTGGAACACAATTTTGTTTGTTAGTAGTTAGCTCTATAAAATAGACTTATAAGCAAAAAAATATTATTGAATAATAATAATGTTTACCGAAGTGAATATAAAGGTATATATATATATATATATATATATATATAAAGGTATATATATATAAATATATGTATATGTATATATATATAAAGGTATATATATATATGTATATATATATATATATATATACCTTTATATTCACTTCGGTAAACATTATTATTATTATTATATATATATATATATATAAGGTGAAATAATGAATTTATAGAATTCAGGGAAAGCGACTATGATTTGTTAGACTCTCAGCTACTTGAAAATATCATATCAATCATAACATATCAATTGAATCTTGAGTACTTTAGTCATAAATAATAATTAACATATTGTAAAATATGTAAAAATCTTAGTTAATTTTATCTAAACTATGATGGTATTTTTTACGAATTTTTTATGAAAACATTCTTTATGAAAAAAAAGGATGGCGCAAGAATTATTTAGAATAAAGAATTAACAGGATAAAGAATTATTTTTAATTTAAAAACAGTATAAAGGATTCTCAAAATATGATCGTTTATTTGAAAAATATTACGTAGATACAGTTAAAATCTGTCAAGAAGAGTTTTGAGGATTTGCTAATGTTGATTTTGATGATCCGCACAGCAGTGAAAAAGTTAGATTTCATAATCACTGGAAAATGCATACGACAGCTGATAGAAAGCGAGATGAAATTCTAGTGTTCAAAGCTAGGTTTAGAGCAGTGAGTTTATCAGTGATTTTATAGAACATTATTTTATATTATTCTCAATCAAATAATCAGTTGTTGCAATCATTTTCTGAAATTAAAATCAAATGTTTATCACCAAAACTAACATGAAATAATATGTTTTAATAAACATTGATGTTCAAGTTTGTAAAATTTTACCATCCGAGCTAAAATGATGTGTAATTTCTTTAGTTTACAATGGTACATGCAATGTGATTGATGAAATACATTAGAATGGCTTCGATGTTAAATTAAGAAATTTAAATACGGCTGAGTGAAAATCCCCTTCGAATATGGCATCGTCGCGAATAGAGGTAGACAGCGTGGTACTGTATACATGTATGAGAATGTTCATTCGTGCGGAATCAGCTAATGATGTACTAGCTAACCGCACCGCGTCCGGCTTAAGATTATGGCATGAGAGACTCCGACACCTGAGCTCGCGTGCATTGAAAGGATTAACGCGAAACGAACTTATCGATGGTGTAGGCATGGCAGATTCAAATAATTTCTTCTAGGAAGCGTTTCAAGTGGCTAAAGTGGATAGTCTCTTTTTTTCACTATACAAATCCCAGATTATGGCAATATAATAAATGAATATTCACTATTATTAGTGTAAAAAACTATAATAAATTACCCTAAAATAGTATGTATATAATACAAATGAAATATATTACAAATCACTGATCCATACTTTTTAATTGAATAGGCGAATTTAACATATTTATACAATGAAATGATTATTATCCGCAAAGGCGTATGCATTGTTGAGCTAGCAAAATCCACGCAGAAAAAAGAAACTATTCCCCCTTTATACTAGTCTAAAGATAATGCCTTTTTCAAATATATTAATGGAAAGTGAAATGATAGTTCGTAAGTTTCTACACACAGTTGGACCTAAATTACAAAATAGCGATAAGAAGGTTTAATACGATGATGATTATTGGATTATGCACGGTATTGGAATTTATTGTTAAATTATTTGAAATAATTATACAAGAATATATTTTATTTGAATTATTTAGTTAAGATGAACAGTCAAAATTATTTGTAATTTTGGTAATAGAGCACATATAAGTTTAGTGTATTAATTTTTAAGTATTAATAAATAGGAATCTTTAATCTCTGGTAAAATATTCATTCTGAATTTCCAATTTTCTGCATAATATTATGAATCGAAGTAGCGACATTGTTTGCTCATTTAAGTTTAGCTGTTTGAGCATCTGCAAACCTTATAAATTTTTAAAAAGCATGTATACTACTTTTATAGTATAATTTATTCATAATGCATATTTATGCCGTGATAAATTCCAATCTCTTAATTTTCATATGTTTCGAAGTTTATCGAATAGTTTTTTCATAATCAATAAATTGATACGTGATTCATATATAAGTCATAAGCTCTCGTCTCTTGCTATATTTGCTAAATTCACCATGTCTATATCGTATAAAATATTTGTTACGTGTCTTCAGTTTATGTAAAATGATGCCACCATTATTTATCACCGAATAACTTTTTATGACCGTTTCGATTTCTACTACCGATAGATATGCAGCTGCATAATAAAAATTATAATAACAAGAGTTCTCTATATTGTTACACTATTTTTAAACTTTCGTGAAATTGCATTGTCAGAAGTTACATTAGACCTGATTCAATTAAATTTCTAAGGGAGCAATTTAGCAAGAATTGATATCGTACGTCCAGCTTCTTATTGACCTTTATGCAAATAAAATATTTTTTCTCTTGTCCAAAAATTCGAAGGAAATGCTTGAAAGACCACTGCCAAAACCTTGACATAAAGTTTTTCTAGCGCGCGGAACACGTTACGTCCGATGCAGGCAGAAAATTGGGCCAAATATTGCACCGCATTAAGAAATTATTCCTGCATTCTTACTTAATAATTTTTTACCACATCAAAATTAATTTCTATTCTCGTGATTTTATGAAACGATATTGATTCTATCACATTTATTTATCTTATAAACGAAAAAGCAAAAATTTGATTAAATCTAAAATTCTCGATATGTATTATGCAATACTTGATAGATTTATATCCATAAATATTGATCAAAGATTCTGCTAATGGTCGATATTTCTGTTTCAAGTCTGAAATAATTAGCTATAATATGCGCTCACTATGAATAAGATAGTAAACTGAATAAAATCATTGTTTTTAATGCAATAAAGCCATTGATAAGTCCTATTATTCGTATAATTTTAAAAGTATGTGCAATATTGATGCTATTATCTTTCTGACAGTTTCTTGATAGTCATTTGATCTCGTTGTTAGAAAAAAGAAGAATATTTGTTGAATTAAAATCTAAATATTCTCTCATACATTGTGAATTCTAAATAATAAGTTTTAAAAAATTTTTTCTACTAATATTGCAATCAAGCAATTCCAATAAATTATAAGAAATAGTTCTTATGCTATCTATGAATTAACTCTCAGTCATCAACTCTCATGGTAGGAAATTTAAATTTGACTGAAATGAGTTTTTTATTGTTTGTACATAGAAATCTAACCGATCATAAAAATTAAAAATTTTTAAAAACTGAAATATGTATGAATTCCAAATATAGTGAATTAAAACTTATGTAATTGAAAAGAACGTTATAAATAAATTTATGTTAGCTTCAAGTAAAAATTATATTGATGTTTTAGATCTAAACGAGATATTTTATTAACATGCATCAATAAATTTGAAAGAAAAGTCGTTCGGTTCGTTCAAAATATCGTTGATTCATGAATTCCATATCAACAATTGAATATTCTCGCTATAAGCAACAAGCTACGGTTTATGAGAGAGAGAGAGAGAGAGAGAGAGAGAGAGAGAGAGAGAGAGAGAGAGAGATAAAAAAGAAGGTCAGATTTTGAGACTCACCCCTGAGGTGCGATAATCCAGTCATCCCATCCCAGCTGAGAAAAGCTGACGTAGAACTTCTGTTTACAGCATTGTCCCTTAATGGCGCCGGTGCACTCGATGGCCCGTCGTCTTACCCTTTTCACAGCCGTGGGATCCGTCCTTACAACGAGAAATGGTCTGTCGGGATCCTGAGTGTCTGAAAAACGTAATTTAGCCTCTTTTAAAACTTGGATTAGTAGTCTATCGTCGATCAGTCTCTCAACCGATCTCGTTTTGTTGTCCCAAGTATATTTTCCTCCCCCACTTCACCCTACCATGAGCCCTCGACGCCTGATCGCATCGATCACACGTGTGTGTACACATGCGCGCGCACACACACACACACACCCCACACACACACATACACACGTATACATGTATACATGTGCGTATACATATGTATATATATGTATATTATATACATATGTGTATACATATGTATATATATGTATGTATCTATCTATATTGGACTCGGTTGCATGTGTAAAGCTATGAGAATTGGGAGGCAGATGAAAGAGGAAGATTCAACGCGACCGTCGTTGGGGTGTAGGCATGAATCAACGGAATGCACAGGTCATTTGCCTTCGCTCTTCTTACTTACTTTTGCTATTTAAAGACGGCTCTACAATGTGCGGCGAATGACCCCCGAAGGTCGACACCTGCACGTGTGAGCCGCATCCTGTACAGTCGACGAGTAGGGTTAGCTTGTCCTTGTTATTGAACATCTCGTACCAATTGCTGACGACTCGCGTCACGTCGAACTTCTGCCAGCCAAGCTGGCCGATATTCAGCACAAGTGACGTCACCAGGTCTAGACGTTGACCGAGTTCCTGCAATTTGATGACGAGCATGAGACCGAAAATTGATTGATACGCGAAATGTTGCGTCGAAGGTATTGAAAATCCTGGATCTTTTAACGAGAAGCTATGACAGTTCATGAAAATAATTTTAGCTATGGCAGTTCATAAAAAAATTTAACAAGCATATTATTTGGCATGTTTTATTATTAATTAATCCAAATATTATATTCGTACTTGAGATGTATACATTTGATATAATTCATGTTTCATATAGATTTTTGTAAGTCGAAGTGCGGTTAATAAATCGAGCCACCTCGAAAGCTTTGACGATTGTTTGGCTATTTTTGATGACTGTTCATCACAAGAAATCCATGCGGAATCCGACGACATTTGCGTAAAGCTTTCGAGCCGTTCAGAAATTTAAAAAAGAACAAATTACGCGGTGGCAATTTTTTGACCTTCTAGAATTGAAAGACTTTGGTATCGGGTGAAGAAAAATTTGCGCGTGACGTTAAAAAATTTATAACAAATGCACGCGATATGATCAGTCCAAATGGCTTTTTGAAGAATAACACAGAGTAGAGCAGAACGCGTATGTGAGAGATCACCGATAAGCATCGATACCACGGTATATCATTGCCGCGCAGACGATGCGTTAGGGGGATGTATTAGAGTTACCGGAAGCCTCGCAACTGTTTCGGAGCGGGGCCTACGGGCAGAAAAACGAGCCGCCGCCCAGACAGGGGGCGGAGACGTTATATCAAACGAATATAGACCGCGAGAGATTGGCACAGGTTTTAACAGGCTTAAATCGTAATAAATCAAACGAGACTGCTGAACCTCTGCTTTTCTCTCGCCGTCCTCTCTCTCCCCCTCTCCGCTTCATTCCCTTCTCCCCCACGCCACGCCTTGCCCGCGCGCTCGAGCCTCCCGCTGCACCATTGTCACGTGATTCGATAGTGCCGCGGATGTTTCTTTCAGCGCGCCACCCCTCCGCGAGTTGAAAAGGCCGGATAAAAGGGCGAGGATGTTCGCGGGCAAAGCGACGGAGCGAGCTCTACCGCCCGTAACCGGCCTACACAGCGCTGCCCGACAGTTTCGTCGGCCTCTCTGTAAGGCTTCCGCGGCGAGCAGCCCTCTCTCCTTCTCCCTGACCCCCGCCCCTCCCCCCCGGCAACCAAGCGAGCAGCCGACTCCTCTGGCTCACCTTGCCGCGCAGGTGCGTGACGTTGCCGCAGCGCACTCTGAAGACCCAGAGCGTGACGTTCCGCTGGTTGTTCGGGTACTGCCGGTGATGCTGGTAGTGGTGGCCGTGCTTCAGTTCGACCCTGGCCCAGAGCGTAGCTTTCTTGATGCTCAGGGGTTCAAGCGCCTGCTCGCTACTGGATAGCGGGAATTCGAGCAGCGGCTGCCCGTTTAAAGTTCGCCCTGAAATCAGAATGCAGCGGAATCAGCTCGTAGTATAGTTGGCCCAACAGGTCGATCGACTCTTTTGAGCGAGCCTCCTCCCACTTCGTAAAAACTAAATTAACCAGCCTATAGCATTGGGCTTATATTTCTAAGAGCGAGGAATAATGCGAAAATTCTACAATGGCTTAAAGTCAGCGCGCGGCTGCAACGGGAAACTTACCAGTTTGCTGTCAGCCTTGACTTTCATCATGGAATTTTTGGAAGTTGCAAAAACTATTGTTTTTTATTTTCTTTTAAATCAAATTATTATAGAAAAAGAAAGTCTAATCAATCTCGATGTTTATTTTTACTTTGATAAAACTGTATGACACGCTGTAAATCAACGTGGTACAAGTAAAAATGCATTTTTAGACGTTGTCCAAATTGAAAGTGCGACCATGCATTTTTTTGCCAGTACAAATCTCACACTTGTCCATAATTTAGCCAAGGGGCGAGACTGATCGTAGGAGTATGGAAAATTCAAAGTCGTAAAAAATATAATTTGTTTATTCATCGTATAGTATAGCCGATGGAGCGGATCGCGAAAGCGATCGTGGGACTAATTCTGTGTCGAGTGTACTACTGCCCACACCGAGTGAGCAGTTATAACGCTTAATAGTTATGGGGTCGTTGACATAAGTGCATCCTCTTTTTTCGTACTTTTTTCTTTTTTTTCACCGGAGCGTGCGTTTGCACGATCGCGCTGGTCGCTCGTTGGTGGGCATAGACTAGAAGTATTTCCCCGCTTATAAAATCACCGGCTTGACTCTGTTCGATGATGTGCTTTTATGTACCCTCGGAGAATTGTGAATTCGTATCTATTGTATTATTAAGCATAAAAAAGACCATTCATAAAAATGCATCGACTTATTTTGCGGTAAACGTACCGTTTTATCGTCACGGCAATATCGAATACTTCAGGGACTTTATTTCGTTCACCTATACCGCGTATTTCGTAAATATTATTCTATACTATCAGTTTATGAACTAAATAAACAGCTGAGATTAGTGAGTTTTTCTGTAACAATTATGCAATTTCCTTTTCATTGTTGTAAAAATTGCAGTTACTTCAACAAATTTTATGTCTTGAAGTATAATAACTAGTATGCATTGCTAATGAAAAAGTTAATTATCCTTTTAAAATTTTTAATCTTTAATTAAATGTTGAGATAGTATAATAAGATTAAGTTAATACAATAAACTCACCATTACTGCATACATTTATCGAATCTTATATTATTTTAATGTTGCAATTCGTTAGCGACGGAAAACTAGTTTGATAAGTTTTAGTAATATCATATTAGTTATTTAATATAATATAACTTTCAAGAAACTGTAAATATTAAAATTCTTAAATTTTTGAAAATATATCTCGGCGTAATTAAAATGGATAATGTACTGTAGTTGGTAGAATGTTGGGAAAAAATCGCGAGGAAATATAGAAAGGATATGGTAGAACGCGCGCACACACACACACACACACACAAGAAATCTATACAGACGACGTGTGTGAAGTCAGCCTAATGTGTAGTCGGACATTGCTTATCGACTGGTAGACTGCACCGCTATAAATCCCAGACGCTCCCGTAATGCGAGTTTATCCGTCGAGCACCGTGTAACTTTGTCGAACTATATTGTCGCGATATTTTTCCAACTATATCGTAACGCACTCGAGCTGAGAGAGGTATTCTCTCTCTCTCTCTCTCTCTCTCTCTCTCTCTCTTATACACACTCCTCTTAAAGGGAAATAGAGCTAGAGAAAGAGGCACGTTCCAAGGTTTGGGTTTATAGAGATAAAGAGTGGATCGATTTAACTCTCTATCTCCCTCTCGTTTTCTCTTCCTCTCTATTTTTCTCATTCCCCTCTCTCCATGACATATCTGTTTTATATTTCTGATTGAACTATCTTCAGCGGTATAACTACCAAGCGATTTAAATATTTATAAGTTGACTGGATGGCGTGATATCGCATTTCTCTCCTCCTTCCCTCTTATTTTTTCCGATTTTCCCGCGTTCTTTGCACAAAATAATAAAGGTGCAAAGTGCCGACCCCTATTACGTCGAGCGCACCCCTCTTCGCAATCCAATCCATATACACGTGCTCGATATGTACGCGTGTATTTAATATCTAATGTTGCTTGCGGTTGTCTTTACTGTGCGAATGTACAAAGAACTTGAAAAAGAAGAAGAAGAAGAAGAAGAAGAAGAAGAAGAAGAAGAAGAAAAAAGAATAATAATAAGAAACATGATAACAAACAAGAAAAAGACGCCGTTTACCGTAGAAATGGAGGGCCGATATTCCGTATATGTTACTGAAGGTTTACCAATGTAAATGTAAAATATATTATTTATGTACTAAGTAGAGCTACACGGAATATGAACGCTTCAACTCACGATCTCTCTCTTTCTCTCTCTCTCTCTCTCTCTCTCTCCTTCTTCTTCCCCCCTCTCCCCTCTCTCACGCCGTCTCGCGCTTTCTTTCTATCGACGAATGCATTATCAAAGAATTCATTCACCTACGAAATTCTCCTCTTTTATAGCGAATCGACGCAGAACGTTACATAATAGCTCGTGGAAGCTCCAGGCAGCGCCCGATCAGCGAGGAAAAATGTGGGGCGAAGTTGTCACAAAATTGGAAAATTTTTCGAAATAATTTTCGATATGGCTGGCCACGCCCTCTCGACCGAAGTTCGGGTTAAGTTCGAGGCATAATTAATTGGGTAGGTCGCGCCCTTAGCGAAATTAAAGGCCAGTTTGGAAATGTAAGAAGACCCGATGAAAGATTAGACTCGAGAGGGTGAAGTGAGTAAATTTGAAATTTAATGCTGAGTCTTATAGGAGCTATCATTATTTCATTCTGGTATAAGGTATGGTAATTCAATAATATGGTACGCTGAAATTTAATTCGAATGCTTATAACTGCTGTTGAGCGCAGGCAAAACGAGTAATCTATTTATAAATATATAATATGGTAACGAGTTAAGCTCTAGTGAAAAAGCATATGCATGTATGTATATTTTTCCGTATTACTTTGAAAACTATAAGAGTGCTTTCCTTAGAACTTTACCAGAATAATAGTTCTTATCTTCTTATTTATTTACGTTTTTATAGCCACAAATAAAGTACACGTCATCCTTCTGTTTTTTAGGGCAAAACCTTCGACAGAATGACAAGCTGCTTTTGGTCAAGTAGTTTAGATAAAAGGTAGATTTTAGATGGAATTATCGACATACTATAAAGAACACTAAATTTTCTTTGACAGCACATTTCGCTAATATTTCAAGGAGAGTCTCTGAAATTTAGCTAACGAATTGGTTCCGAATTGAGCGGGGTAACGCTCATATATTACTTCCAAAATGAAATCTGTAAAGGCATAGAGTTCTCTCATTATGAAGGTTGACTAATTTTTATTTACTAATTAGTGATTTCTTCAACTTACTTTGAAATATTTTCTTCTCAGTAAGTGGATGAAACTTTTTATCAATAAAAATTCTTAAATTTAACGCCTAATTTAAGCGGTTTAATATTTCGTTAAGGAAGAAATGTACATACCATTTTTTTGGATAAAGCGGCGCCACAAGAAACTATAAAAACTGTTTATAAATAATATGTAAGTATATACGAGATATCGAGTGATTATTGACGAAATCATTGGTTGGAAATTTCAAATCATATTTCATAAGTTACAATTTGAAATTTTGATTTTAACTTTGAATGGTTTGATTTGATTTGATTTGAATTAAAAATTAATTAATTATTGAAGTCAGGGTCGCGAGCAAATTTAATTAAAGGGCACGAAATTGTATAAAAGTATGGTATACGCTTTATCCGTACCATGACGAGTAAAATCAAAGATTTTCCTGATAACTGACTTTTATATGAATTATACAATTAAGGTAACCAAATATTAGCCGGTGAAAAGTTTTGAGATTTTACAAAAGAGGTTTATCTGGTTATGCTTCCTTAAAGCAATTGATGCGTGCTGTGAAGGAAAATTCAGGAATTTTTTTTCTAATAGATTTTCTGCAGATTCACAAATAAAGTGGCTATAATTGAGATTTTTTAAGGCAATCTCGAGAATTTTCAAAAAAGTATGGACGGTGTTGGATTATCACCTCGAATTCTCCGAGCGCCCGGTTACGCTGCGATCGACGAGTGAGGCTTGTCGCCCGAAATTTGACCCTCGATAAAAAGGCTGCGACTCTATAAAGAGCGCTGTATGAGCGTGCAATTCCTTATTCGTATCTCGTTTGTACTACCGTTATTTTCATTTGTATTTCTGTTTTTCTATTATTATATATTAAACATTCAATTTCGATAATCTAAACTTTGTGAAACTTTTATTATTATAAACCTCCGAATAATTAGTATATTACAAATAACTTTGATTGATAATGATAAAAATAATTGTAATAATGTAGTTATGTCGATTGATCTGAATTAAATTAATAAATATTTTTATTGGTATAATAGTCCTTATACTATAATATATTATATTAATGTACCGACAGTCCGTTTGTCCTTGTTAACAATCACCATCGAAGAGTCTGAAATAGAAATTACTACTACAAGTAAAATTAAATCAGGTTAAAATAATCTATATTCTACGTTAGCAAAGGACAAACTGATTGTTCTCGCTACCTTAAATTTAAATGTACCTTAGATGTCCTACATTTTGAACCGTTCCGGTTCATCTGCAAGGACTAAATTGAGCAGTATATTAAATTAAAATTTAACAGAAAATTTTAATCATAATTAAGAGTGCACCATACATTCTGAATATAAAAACGTTTGACAAGGTTTAATTTTGTGATAATAAGAGTTGCTCAATCTAGAGGAAAGCCCATGCCCAAATGGTAAGGGCTCTTCTTTGTTAGTAAATAGGCAAGAAATGCTTTGGTTTATAGAAAGTTTTTTCTCTGATGATATATATTGGAAGGAAATTCCATAGCTCTGAATAATATACAAGTATAATTTCTAAACTTTCTTTAATTTTTTATTAGTTTATTGAATTAAAAATATTATGAAAGAAGAACTATAAATAGGAATTTAGAATAGTATTAAGAAAGCATAGAATATGAAATTGCGATTATAATGCACCCATACATTTCATAATATTACGTACTTTTGTTTCCCTTACATAACTCTTCACATTTTCTTAATGCATTATTTCGCATGTATCTCTGTCATCTTTTATTTCTCTATGAATATCTCAGCAACGTATTCTCGTCTTTTTCTAGAGTTCTATTAAAATCGAATGCGTATTTAATGGATTTTAATATTCTCATAAAGTTATTATGCAAATTATTATTACTGTTTATTACTAATAATATTATGATTGTTATCATTACTCTTAGTGCTATTATTAAAACCATTACTAAAATCATTGTTATTACCGCTCAATCCCGTGGGTAGAACAAGCCTTACACGTTTATTCTTACATGGCTATTCCGAAACTGAGATAGAACATGCAAACAGAATGTTCAATAAATTTATTTTTTGTAAAAAAGGAAGATAACATTTTTATTTATTTTGTTTAAGAAAAGTTATTATTCAATATTCATTAAGTTGTATGAATAAGAAATGTTTTTTTCTCAATATTTTACATCTCTTTGCTAATACCATAAAAATTATAAGACGGAATGACGACAATCGGACGAGGTAGACGTGATTCTAATAAAGTGATTAAGTTATCTCGCATTCATTCGAAGTTCATCGACGACATCGAAGCGTGTCAAGTCTGAGATAGAGAGGAGCTATAGGTTCTAGACTGAACGAGAAGAAAACACTCGAGGCAGCCCCATCTTAATCCAAAGATAAAATAATGCATCGCGGACTCCGAGTTGGTGACACTCAGAAATTAACCGTGGCTCCTTGACATTAAAACCCAATTGAAATATATACTGTAATAAAGGGACTGGCGCGAATTCGGAAATCCGCAGACTGCAGTGCGGGAGCGATTGGCGCGCGCCCTGTTTCATGCATGCGCACAGTTCGGTTACGCCGTCCGCCGCCACTTCATTCCCCTACTCCTTTTGTCTTTTCTCCTCATGCGAGGCCCACAGATACACGCTTTCGCGCACGGGTTGTGCCGAGGTGTGCTTTGCACATGTATAGGGTGAGCAATGGAAGGAGAGAGAGAGAGAGAGAGAGAGAGAGAGAGAGAGAGAGTGAGAGAGAGAGAGAGAGAGAGAAAGAAAGAGAGAGAGAGAGAAAGAGCGACGGGGGGGGGGAGGAAAAAAGACTTAGGCAGCGGCGCTGGCAGCTTCGTCCCTTAACGGTTTGGTGAGTCACGGATCGTGAAGCACGCCGTCACCGTCGTTGCCGCCGCCTATATGGAGGGGGTAAGCACGGGACGCGTCTGCCGCCCGTCTGCCTTCCGTCTTTTCTAACCTGCCTGACTGCCTTACTACGCCTGACTACCCCTAACTACTTCACTCTCAGCCCTCTCTCTCTTTCTCTCCTCACTCCCTCTCTCCATTTGCTCGCGCGGGCACGCGTCACACACGCGTTCTTCCCTCCCGGGAAGAATCTCCCTCTTTTGTCTATGCGATCGCGTCTCTCTCGTTCTCTTTCTCTATCGCTATTTCGAATGCGTGGGTGACAATACATTGACCGGGGTCAATCGTTTTTATTTTCAATTATTTCGCCTCTATATAGCATTGAACGGAGAAAGTACGAGCGACTAACGTTCCCCCTGCTGCTCCTTCTTCGGTCACGCGAGGGGCATGGTCTTTTTCTACTCCTTCTCTTCCAAATATATCAAGATCTTTACCAATTTACGCATTCTACGAATCTTTATGAAATTGTTCACTTATTATAGGAATATATAAGCGAAGAGGCAACGTTTATCTATCGTAAAATCGAATAAGCGAATATATAAGCAATAAAATCTAGGAACAACCTTAGAACATTTCATGAATCTTTATGAAATATCCCAAAATTTTTTTGTTCAATTCCTAGTTCCTCAAAAATATCAGTGAAGATCACTGAACTTTTGATTACGATCATATAAAATGTATGAATATGTACTACATATTAGAAGTTATGATTAATAGATTTTTTGACAAGATAATTTACTTCTCCTTGTTATCTTATACGTCTTTTAATTATTCGTAGTTGATTGATTTTATTTTATTTACTTATAAAATAACTATGTATGATTTCTTTTTTAAATTCATTTAAATTTTGAATTTCGTATCTAAACTTGTTTAACAAGGACTGCTGGACTCACTACATGCTAGTGACTAGCCACTCTGAAGTGGTAAAAAATTATCTTGAGTACATAAGCCCGATTAAGACTTCATGAGTACAAGATTGAATGCGAGTGTATAAACTATTTTTAATGTGTTTAAAATCTGTCATATACTGTCATATATGTATAAGAATTATGAATTAAATAAATATATTTAGAATCAGAATAATAAATCATGGATCATAAATCATGGAAATTTCAGTGCATTTTCATTAAAATTGCAGGGAGTTAAAATTTCATAAATTAAAACTTCAATGAGTTTAAATTTCCGCTAGATTATGAAATTTCAGTAGAATTGGAATTCCCAGTAACTCAATGACATACGTTTTTGTGACAATAATAAGAAAAGATTTAGTTCGTTTTCATAAAATTTCAATTAGTAAGTTTAGCAGCTTAATTATTTAATATGCATATGATTATAATCGAAAAGTTCAGATTTCTTCACGAAGATAAGTACACTTTTGAGATTTTATATGTCAAAAAAGTCACTGAATTAATAAATCTAAATAAGATTAAAATAAGTGAAGAATGATAAGTAAAATGGCATATTCATTTATTTAGTGAGTACATAATTATGAACTAAAAAAATTAAATAAATTAATAAATATTACCATGAGTCTTACAGTCCAATTAAATAAATTAAAAGTAATAATATGACTATATATTTATATCAATATTAATACACATCAATATATAATTAATTGAAAATTATAATGACAGTCAGACTGTCCTTTTTAAAAGTTACCCCTGTAGACAAATCTGAAATAAAAATATATTAGCTGAAAAAAATTCTTTATTAGTAAAGTACAATCTGACTGTCCCCATCATCTTTACCCAATTGAACATTAGTTGATGTCCAACGTTTGGAACTCGCTACGACTCCTCATCAGGGACTAAACTAAACCTTATATCAATATTCTAATCTATATATAACCCTATCCCTACTGAATTAAAACTTTAGTAAATTGAATATACAAACCTCCCTCTACACAAAATGTTCAAAACCAATTTAATAAAGAATGATAAATGTTATCTAATTTACTTGACTCTAATATTAAATTCACATTATTTTGATTCCTTGACATGTGAATACTTTCAAGACTTTCCCTTTTGTACTTATTATTAATACCATGTTCCAAAATATCCACCCTCACAAAATCAAAAGAATGTAAATAATTCAAACAATGTTCTTTCCAGAAGTAATATTTGAAGTACGTAAATTATGTTGATGTTCATGAATTCTCTTTTTTAAATACCTACCTGTTTGTCCAATGTAGCATTTATTACATTTAATACAATTAATTTTGTAAACAACTCCAGATTGTAAACATAAATTAGCCCTATCTTTGCAATTATTAAACAACTTACTTAAATTATTTTAAAAGAAAATTTGAATGTCATATGTCCATTTAAATTTTGAAAAAATCATCATAATAAAATGTTTTCACGCCTAAAATGTGATTTTGATCCTTTTCTATAACAAGATATCAATGTGAAATCTAACATTGCACATTAACGATTTTTGAGCTGAATAATATGAACGATAGTACTAAGATGACCATAATTTAAAAGAAATTACTATTCAGTTGTTAACCAAATTTCTTCATATATATGAATTAATATATGTGTCGTATAAAATTATCGTTATATCAGTATATGTATATTTATTTCGTTTATTACTTTTTTAGTTGGTAGACATATTTATTTCTATAAGCGCCAAAGTTTTTAAATTGATATCAATTACCTGGCACATTTTTCTGTTGATAGATGAGTAGATTTGTTCTAATCTGAAATTAATAAACAATGAATTTCGTCGTGTAATATGTTGATAATCCACATTTACTTTGAAAGATATTATGGAAAATTTTTTTGGAAATGATGGTTTGAAATCGAATTAATAAGCGCAACGAAAAATCTTAATGAAATCAGAAAACTCATCAAACTATATTCTTCACTTAATAAATTAGAATTGCGATAGCTCACTGAATATTTACGGTTAATAAGTCCTCTCGGTGTCTTCTTTCTTTTCGCTTACTTTACCTCGCCCTCCGTTGCCCAGCCTCTCCTTCTCTCTCTCTCTCTCTCTCTCTCGCTCTCTGTCTCTCTCGCTGTGAGCGTATACTATATCACGTCTGTCTGACCATGCCAGACAGTATTCCACTTCGCCACCCTTTTCTTTCTCCAGCGCCCTATACCTAAAGTCTACGGACAAGCACTTCAGAGGCAAGGGATGAAATCGCGAGTCATTCCGCCCTCCTCCACTCTCACCCCTATCTCTCTCTCTCTCTCTCTCTCTCTCTCTCCCTCGCTCTCTCCTTCCTCTCTTTTCTTCCACCGCTTTCCCCTCCTCTTACTCTTTCTTTCCGAAAGATGCCTCCATCTTCTTTTCGTGTCGTGACGGCGGGTCGGCCTTACACACTCTTGCTTTTGCTTTTACACGTCGTAGTTTTCCGAATTATTTCAGAAATTCCCGCACAACGACAATGGTATCAACGAGAAAGCAGTGAGGAAGAGAGAGACTACGAGAGAGATAGATAGAGAGATAGAGAGAGAGAGAGAGAGAGAGAGGGAGAGAGAGAGAGAGAGGAAAATAGGATAAAAAATCCTCCCCATAGATTTGTATCGGTACAGATTTACGCGTCCGCGCAGTCCTTGATTTATGTCTGCTACAACCGAAAAACCGTCTGGATTTTCCAAGAGTGCTTTTTTCATCTGAAATGACATAACTGTGTCGAATTTCTCTGTATCTGAATCTTTTCGCAGAGAACAATAGGATAGAAAAAGAAAAGAGTCACCGTATATTTTTTTTATAGACTTTTATGATAATTTTGTCTTACTTTCTTCCAATTAATTCAGAATACATTTATCTATATTAGAAATAATCTATCGGTCGAATTTTTGTGAATTTATTCTTTTATTACTGTATGTATTTTTTAAAAATAAAATATATATATATCTCATTACTAAAAAATAATAAAAATCGAATGGACATAAAAAGAAAAAAGTCGTAGTTCGTATAAAAATAAGAGATTTTAAATAATAATAGTACCAATATTTTTAACATTTTCAATAGTTTAATGAAGTTTTGGAAAGTTTTCAGTGGCACATAATTACGTCTTGTTTTTTTTCTTTTTCTTTTTTTTTGTTTTAATGTTTAGGTTTGTAGATAGTATATTTTTAATTTCCTTTGCAAATAGTACATGATTATATTTGTTTATCTATCGAATATTATAATCAATCATAAAATATATTATTTAATGAAACCTGTGTATTGTAAGTATAATAAAAAATATAGTTCTGTATTTTCAGTTGTTTGTTAAGGTTTGGATTTTCATGTTACAGCTTTTGTTAATAATAAATCGAGTGATGATTGAACTTTCATCTAGAATAGTATAACCAATAAAAAAGCTAAAGATGCCTTTGTATACTTTTTTCTCCTAGACTTTTCTATGATATTGCTGTTG
The DNA here is from genome assembly GCA_018907035.1 of Sycobia sp. Sy_11. Taxonomy (NCBI): domain Eukaryota; kingdom Metazoa; phylum Arthropoda; class Insecta; order Hymenoptera; family Epichrysomallidae; genus Sycobia; species Sycobia sp. Sy_11. Next base: position 1,950,565 of record JACCIC010000101.1, read on the forward strand.
GATAGCTTTATTTAGATACTTTTCATTGAAGATAATCAATAAATTTATCCTTTTATTTTATCACGCTAAAGCCTATCACACGGGGATGAGCCTTGCTGAAAAAGGGCATTCTATGATACGAAAAGTTTACTCTCCTTTTGATGTTACGGCATCTTTCAGTGCCAGCAAGTAACCAAATTTACATAAATTTCGGAACTACAAATATATAGAAGCAACTTTTAATTAAATTCCTAATATTTATTGGGCACAAACTTGCTAGATATTATTTTCATTTATTGCCGATACATTTTTTACAATAATACACCTTTATGAGCAGTAAATTTCGACATAATATAGGTATTCTAAAAAAGTAGTTATAAATCTGCTAAGGGTATTTATAATTAATATTCTAATTCCATTATTTTGCATTATTATTCTTTCAGCAGCATGCATAGTCTTAGCGTATAGCTACATAAACAAATATAGAGAAACTCAAGTTTCATTGAATCTACAATCATTTTTTTTAGATTACGATTTTTTTTCTTTTTATAAATCGATATTTTTCTTCATTTGCTCCTTTATGGCAAAAATTAGATCAAAAAGTTGGTAAAATATGTTTTTTTAATTTATAAGCGTCACAAAAAAGTTTTTTTTTGGCTACGGTATGAGATAAAAGCTCATTAACTAAACAAGATTAACTAAAAAAGAAAGTATTCTAATGTTTGTGTAACTCGATTTTCATACATAGAAAAAATTATTCATCTTTCAAATCTTCACAAATTACGACGGAATAAATTACCAGGGGTGTAAGTTGAAATTGTTTCAATGTTAGATGTCACTAGTAACATGTATACGTTTCTATGATTTGGTATCTATATCAATTTTTTCTATTGACATTAACCTTCAAAAATATATAAGCCACATTCGACCAAAATCATAACATCATAGTTGTTTATCTCAGTGAATATGTTGGGTTTCTTTCAAAGTACATCGTATTCTTGGTATTCGTTCCTTTTCCTATGTCATTGAAAGAAAAAAACAGTTAAAGGGCATCTGCTGTTGATAGAAACTTAAGGTGAACATGCTCCAGTGATTAGTGCATGTGAGAAATGCCAATTCAAAACTAAAGATTGCGATATGATAGTCAATAAACATCTGGATTCAGTGAAAAAGTTAGAAGACGAGTAATTTCTGGCCTTATTTGATGAAGACCCACCTCAATCAGTAAGTTGAAATTTGCCGGTTTTTTCGATAAAGGAAACTTAATTTTCGAGGGAATCTCGCATGTTTTTATTCAAAGTATTATAATCAAAGTATTATAAAAGTATATATAAGTATTATACCACTTAATTCTACAAATTTTGCTTATTTTTCAGGGAAATTGTGGATACGCTCTAAAAAACAGTATCTCTTTCGCTGCACCAGGGTGTTCATTATCTCTCTGAAATCAAAATTTTCAGTTTTGAATTAACGAAAGCATGTCTTACATGTAATAATAATGGGGTATGCTCATCTTAAGTTTCTAACAACAATAGATCCGCTACAGTTGCTTTTTTCTTTTGATCAAATAAGAAAAGTAAACAAAAAAAGGCAAATATAAATGCGATTTACTTTGAACGAAACTCGACATTTTCACTGAGATCAACAACTATGACAATATGATTTTGTTTGAATGTGGCTTGCGTATTTTTGAAGGTTCGTAGAAAAAATAAAAATAGAAAAAGAAAAGAAAAAATTGACATTATAAAAATCCATACATATTTCTAGTGGCATCTAAAAGTGAGAAGAAATCAGCAAAATTCATCATACCCCCTGTATTTTGTAAAATACAATTGATAATTTTTTCATTCCGTTTAAAAAAATATAATAGAACTTTTCGAACATCACTAATTGTATTTTTCTAGGATATACTCAAATCTTTGATGTTTATCTAAAAGGTTCTTAATCTGTACTCAGTTCACTGTTTGCATAAAATCTATTTGTTTAATAATTGATAATCATTGCTGATATTATGGGTAATATCGCAACTGTTGTATTTATAAGTGAAAATCATAAGATTCATCGAGATAAAATATCCCGCAAATGGAATGATGAATGCGAAGGGCCACACACGCGTTTTTTGTTCGAATCGCATGCTAAGGTGTACGCGAGCTACCCCCTGGGGCCAGAAATTCCGCGCCATACTCGATTAAATTCGTGCGACCCAAATCCCGTCTCCACTCTTTGTCACTGTAACGAGCGCGCATTGGACAATAATTTCGGTAGTGCATTTATATATATATATATATATATATATATATATATATATATATATATATATATATATATATATATATATATATATATATATATATATGGCTCGACCACGCAGTCCGACGCGGCGCTCCCATTAAAATTCAACGATCCGCCCGACGCTATACTGCCCGCGCAGAACCGTTAAAGCGCGGTTTCCCCAGAGTCCCCCTCCACCCTACCAGAGCCGAGAACCTCCGGATTCGTGTGGCATATTGCGAATTCGCGGCTGGCCAACGTGAAGAAAGCGTGGCGCGCGTGGAGTATACGTAAGTATATATGTGTGCGTAGATATATATATATATATATATATGCGCACCCCTCTCCAGCACCCCCGTCGCCGCTCGCTCGACTCGGTACGAGGTCAGTCAGGTCGATGACGCTATACTACTGTACCGCAGTCGTCGTCGCCGTTGTCGTCGTCGCCACGCGGCGGCCAACGGAGGAAGAACAAGGCACGCTTTCGACTTGTTCACTCTCGCGCCCCCCTCTGTCTTTGTCCGCGCCACTCTTTCACCATATATCTCTGCATCTTTCTCTCTCTCCTACTATGTCACTATCTCACTCCTACTCGCGCAAAAAGCAACTAAATCAATACATGATATGGTATATTAATGCTTTGATATGGAGTTACTCTCGTGAACGCTCCGTACTCGCTCGTTGCGCGAGTTCCGCGCCTGATATATATATATATATATATATATATATATATATATATATAGCCATATATACATATAAACCCGTCGTTTTAACCAAGTCTTCCAGCTTTGTTTCACTCGCTATACCCCCTCCCTCCTATTGCTGTTTCCCACCCTTCTTATTCTACCTATCGCGCGCCAGTGCGTCTGCTTTTTTTCGCGCACGACTGCAATTTCTCTTTGGTCTCCTTCGTGTATATATATATATATATATATATATATATATATATATATATATATATGGATGTATATATGTATATGTATATATGTATATGTATATATATGCTTCTCGGGCGTTATGTTAGTCAAATGTGTATATAGACCTACACACACACACACACACACACACACACACACACATATATGAATTTCTAATTTAGTCTATATATAATAGAATTTCAGAAATCGTATTACGGCACCGGCGAACCCATAAAAGTATATATATATATATACGCACCGACGTGCTCGCACTCGTGTCAGGGGTGGAGGTAGCCGTACAGAGCCAGGTGTGCGGCATATAGCAAGTTGGCGTAGTCGATGATGGCAAGTGGTGGATGAAAGCGATCTATGGCACACTGTTTTATATATAATCAATTGGGTATAGCCGATAAATGTTCGCACGGAGAACTTCCAATTAATTATGCAAGGAGTGCTCGCGCTCGCTGTTTGATTGGCGATAACGAGATTATAACTTACACACTAGCCGCTAACCTCCCTTTCCCCTACTATGGAAGCGCGAGAAGCTCTGATCTATCGTTCGATTTATTGTGGAATTTAATGCTGCTCTTTTTTCATGCGTATATTGATATATTGTTTCGCTGGAGTATATAGATCTGAAATATATATCAATCTTTGATAAGAATATTATATGCAATAACGCCGTGTGATTGTTTTTCCATTGTTGAATTTTTATATTTTGAGACGACAGATCGGACAGTTTTTCCATTTTTATTAAATATAGGGACGAAGGGCTCGAAAATCTCCGATTACTATAATATAAAAATATTTAGTTCCTCAAAATGTTCTTTTATATTCGAATGGAAATTATGCGTGAGTCACATATAAAAAGTGAACACTGTTGATTTTTATTCTATGTTACGCAGAAATCGTTTCTGAGTCTTTTGGTTAATATTTTACCAGAGTCATATCGTTAAACGAGAGTCATGTGTATTATAAGAAGGGAAGATACTTAGACATATATCTATATAATTTTTTATAAATTATATAGATCTCGCATTAAAGTCATTAGCAATGAACAATACGAATCGAGTTTTTGTATTTACTTGTTTACTAAAACAACGCTTTTTTTACAAAGGTTTGGATAGCGAGTCGTTTCATTTTTATTTAGTTTATTATATCAGCATTTCTTTACCGTCATCCTTTATTAAATTATATAAAGTATTTTTTATAATCAAAGATTCATAATGCTAGTAATATTTAGTTAGTTTTATAATAGATTTCCTATTACAACGATAACTATATACTGACGATATATTAACAATTTCATTTGATGAATTTTTTTGAAGATTAAAAAAATTAAGATGCCTATAAAAAATCAATTATATTTAATAATATTGGAGTCTACAGAAGTACTTAAATATGCTCAAAAATTAAGAGCTGTAATCGTTGATTTGGTGATTGAGTAGGTATTACAATACCCGTCTCACTTAAATCGTACGTCAACGATTGGAGCCAACGAGTTGATTTCGCTATAGCATGAAAAGTTTTCCATGGTTTTTTTTATTGGAAATTTTCGTTGGTAAGAAGACGCGCGTCTCGCGATGCTTTTGGCAGAGCGCATCCTTTTGCGAAATGCCGCAAATAAATTTAGAGTTAGGAAGGCGTGCGAAAAGAAAGGGGGGGGGCAGAGAGAGAATGTAAGAGAAAACGCTAAAGCTTCTTGTCGACGCAGTTTTAAAACGACCTGCATGCTCGGGAATGCGAGCATGGATCGGAGGAGAATTTTCAACCGGTTGTGTGCACTTAGCGCGTTTGGACGTACGAGGCTGGATTTCTTTCTCTCTCTGTCTCACTCTCTCTCTTTCTCGCTCCCAGATATAATCGTGCGCATTTTGGGAAAGATATCCAGAAAAGAGGGGAAGTGAGCGCATATCCGAGTATTATCTGGCTTTCCAGCTTCACTGATAATCCTTCGGTATGTGTGCACAGTTTTCAGCTCGTTTCTACAATTTTTCGAGGTTAATATTGGGTCCTACTGGTCGTTCTCGCCGCAATGCGACAACCAGTGATATCTCTTCGTCTTCCTAGCTCTCTCTCCCCCCCTTCTCTCTTTCTCTCTCTCTCTCCCTCTCTCTCTCTCTCTCCATCTGGCTCTCTTTCTGTCCCTTTGTCAATTCGCAAAGTTCTTCTCGGACTATATAGCGGACACGTGTAGTCCGTTCGGTGGTTACGGTGTAACGATACATACTCGCGCACGTTGTCGGAGCACTTATTCGGCTAGTAACTTTTATGAATATAATCGAATAGGAGTGGCAAGGGCGACTGCATTTTTAGTTTCGCCCCCCTCCCCTTATAGTGTTATAAAGCCGAGTATTAAATTGAAACACTTATGGTGCAACGAGAAGGATAGAAAAATTGCATAATCCATATATAAAAGAAACGTGAATATAATTCACCTTGGAATTACCGAGATATTACTCTAATAAAAAGAGAAATAACGTCGATCGTTATAATCCGCAATTGATATTCGTTTTCAAAGTGAATGACGATTAATAGAGGACCGATATAAGTATAGAATAAAATCTTTTTAATTAAGGAGATGTCCAAATCAATTTTTAACGATCGAGTATAAGTTAGTCCGTTTGAAATAATAATATAATGTGAAAATTAAATTGTAAAAAAAATTACTTAGATTTTTTTACTTTAATTCTATTTTGCTGCAAAACTTCATGCAAATTTATCAAACACTAGGGAAATGAGATTGCTTTTTAATTTTTATTTAGTTATGAAAAATTTGAACGATGACACTTGAAAGCCTTGTAAAGTCAAGGAAATAAAAGGCATGATGAAATAATATTGATGACAATAGATTTTTGATGATAGATCAGATGATAGAAAGATAGATGATATTGATGACAATAGATTAAGATATTTGTTAAAACAGAGGTTTCTTTATTCCATCGGCAGAAAAGAGTAATCGACTTTCTCTAAATTTATCTTGATATATTGTAAAGACTATTAAAATGAAAGTGCGGCTACTAAGTAAATTTATCATATATATTTACATATTTATAATTAAATAAAGCAAGCGTAATTTAGAGTTAGTATTTACGACAATCTTCTCTGCGTTTTCTTTGCCATAATGATGATACACCTAAGCGTGCCAAGTAACAAAATGTAATTTAAATAGATTTGTATAAAATTAATTTTCGCGGGTATACTTTTATTCGCCTCATGTACGGGGCTCGTACTTGAGTTTTTTTCTTCAATGAGAATCAATTGCCGCGAACGCGTCGAAGGTTTTGTGCGACTGTTGATTTTTATCCGGTGAGACTTTCGTCCCTTGCTTCGCACCGAGCATACGTGCTGAATGTTAAGCCACGGTGATTGGTTGCTTTTTGTTAAAAAATCATAGTAAAATTGATACAATGGTCAAATGGTAGAATTCTAAAAAATCTTATGAATATATATCTCCTTGTTTGCAATGAGAAAAATGAATTTCGAAAGAATTGAAAAACTGCATATATCTAAAATTTGAAAAGAATCTTGTTGAAATGAAAAGAAAATTATTAAAATATAAAAATAATAAAATCTATTTTTATAAAATCTATAAAATATAATATAAGAGCTCAAAAAACTATTGATCGTTAGCATAATTTGTTATCTGGTTTAATTTGTTTTAACCAAAAGTTGTTTTCAATTGTAGTTTAAATTTTCGATAAATTTAGATTCTTTCGCGTATGTCCTAATGGATACAAACTCAAAATTGACTTTTGATAATGCAAATAATTATCAATGAATTCTATGCATTAAATACAGATTTTTCACTAAAATTAAAATTAAAAAATGCTCTGTCGAAAATGAAAACGAAATTTGTGAAGTCGCCAATTTCGAAAATAAAAATTTGATATTTTCCCACTACTTTACATATGAAAATTTGAAAAGGAACTAAATGCAAACAAAAAAGAAAAATATGTTTTTTCCAAGGAAGTTTTACAGATTCGATAAAAGTAAATAGATAAAAAGTTACAATAAATTATGTAAAGCACTGTTAGATTATTTTAGCCTACTATAAAATAATAAAGCAAAAAATACTTGAAATGAAATATTACACACTATTGTTAACGGCATGTGAACAGATGAGTCCACTTGGTCTTATTATAGGCTGCGTCGTTGCTGCCATGCGTGGCAAATGATTTATGAGTTTATTGTTTAGATTCCTGATGTTTTTTTATAGGTATTAAGTTTCTCACAAAGGCTCGAGTACTGTATTTAGTCTTGCGTCGCCCTTTCGTTTGAACAGACGTCTTTTCTTTCCTCGCTTTAAATAAAGTTCATTAATATACCACCTACAATATTTAAGAAAAACTCAATAAGCAATGATATAGACCAAGCATTTTATCATTATCCCTAATGTAACGACCTCGCTTGCACGAATTAACTCGGAAATTAACGCAGGCATTATATGGTTTGCTTGATATGCGGCGTAGCAATACATACATATATATATATATATATATATATATATATATATATATATATATATATATATATATATACAGGCAGTTCGAAATCGGATTGACCAAGCCCGCGCATTCGATGCAGAGCGAACGGAGCTCCAGTTTGCGGAGCGCAATAAAATTCGACGGTGTGGTGTTCGCGGCGCCTGAGGAGTGGAAAAAACAGAAAAAAGCAGAATCGAGCGCCACTCTTAAAAGTGACGGCGAATAAGGCGGCGTCGCGCGCGCCTGGCGCGTTCGAAGTCGGGGCACGCGTATAGGCGAGCGAGCTGAACGCGGGAGGAGGCGTCGCTGAAACGCTCGAGGTGTAGCGTGTCGTGCGGGCGCGGGGGCAAAGAGGGCGGGGGTGGAGGGAGGCTCGAACCTCGGTCTATCGAACGCATATCAATCTATCGGTGCACGGCCAAGGTTTCAGTGTAGAGCGCGCGCGGCTTGTATATAAGATAAGTGTACACCGCGGAGCGCTAACTCGCGGACGGCTCAACCGTATATTTCCTTCAGCATCCATCGCCAGTTGCTAATGAAGCGGTAAACTGAATTGCGATGTTAGAAATTTTAAAGAGGTTACAGTGAGTCTAGACTTCTGTATATATATATATATATATATATATATATATATATATATATATATATATATATATCAATCGTGCATCTCGAGTAGCGCTATATAAATCAAGCTCCTGTCGTTTAAGGAATTGTACAAATAATATTTCTGCGACTTACCAAGCTACTTTTGTAAACGTTTCTGATACTTACCACGTGATATTAATGCCCTCCGTTGTAAACGGAAAACGGCGACATGGGACAGAGACAGAAAATCGCCAAACTCTGTTTATTTCGCATAGATGTCAAACATGAGAGAAATAAGTAGTGCTGCAGATTACTGTATTAATTTTATCAAAACCAAAGTGATCTGCGTGAAAAACGCTAGTAAGAACCTAGTTTTTTGCATTCCAAAATCATCGGATCAGAAAGTTAATTGTGGTCATTTATTGCACAGTGCAGCACTCAATTTCATAAAAATGATTTGATTTCTAAGAATGAATACAAGAAAACTATATTGGTCTAATATATGGCAATTATGCGGAATACACTCGTCCAAAACATATTTAATAACATTTAAAAGAGAGATATTCTCGATGCTGATAATCAAAGTACAAAATATTTTTAGAAAATTCATGACCTTCATGGATGGCGTGTCTAGTAGAGTACATGTAAGGGTTAAAGTATAAGTCGACTATGTAAGCATAGGATCTAGAGATTGTAGTACTAAACAATTCTTCTCGTTTATACGTACATTAACTGGTTTGAAAGCATTGATCAGTAACAATAATATAGTTTCTGATCCAAGTCTTACCAATTGATATATAAATTAGTCACTAAACTAGTGTTTACTAAATAGTAGTTAATTAAAGAGTAGTATAAACTATTTATTATACCCATTTCGTGGTTTCATTACGTCAGGCTATTATGAATGTATACTTATTATTATTTAGTACATTATTGAAGTAATTTCAAAGTTCGATCACTTTGTCTCATAATGTCAATCAATCCAGCTTATTACCAAGATAAATCTTACTTCAGAAAATAAAGTGAAATATTAAAAAAAATCATCTATTATACTTTTTAGTATGAATTTATTTACACATACTGTATATATTTCATTATATATGAAGTTGTATCATGTCATTGAATTGTAATACGTAGTGTAATATTGTTTTTAGTAAAATAATACACGTATATGTGATAAGTAAGATAATTCTGCTAATGTAGAAAATAGTTATTTTAATTAATAATAACTATGTTAACGATCTAAGCAACGACAATGATAATTATGATAGTTTTTATTTTTTTTTTTATACAATTTTGATGCCATAAGTTTAGCTATTACTTTCTTACGCAGACTGCAATAAATTTAGTTAATACTTACGTAACTATCATAAATTAAGTAATTATCAGAAGAATGCTATAGAGGATCAATTAACGACTGCCACAAACAGTTTGGTTTTTTGAAATTAATCAGCGTGTTAACTCTTATTTCCTTCTCATCCTGCCAAGACAGCAAACTTCATCTATCACGAAATCTGATCTTAGAACGTTTCACTATCGTTTAGCGTGAATGACGATTTTACTCTTGGTAATCGTCATAATTATCTCCCCAGAAATATGAATAAAATCAAATAAGATCCTATATTTATGTAAACTCTTTGGAGAGTTTAAAAGCATCAATTCTCAAAATAACATCCCACAAATAGATAGCAGCAATGAGATAGATAACAATAACAGTTTAAAAACAAGATAATCCTTCTTCGGATAATGAATGACATCGAGAAAGATTTCATGTTTATGCATATCAGGTCTTACAGTTATATATATATTAACACAATACGCAGTGATGTTGATTGATATATCTCTATACAAAAGAGATTGTTACAAGTAATAGATAAGTAATTCATGAAAAACTTTAACTCATTATCAGCTAAATTAATCATGAGTTCTTTCTATATTCTAAATGAATTTATATTCTCGAAAATTTTCAGTCATCGAACTCAGTTACTGGTATATCCGTTCGGTAAAAATGATTTTCCGTGCATCTTGTCTGTTCGACAAAAAGGATTTCGGTTAAATTATAGCGGCGCTTCCTCTCCCACATGTCTCCCCCACTACCGCCGCAACGCTCCGCGAATCAATGATGAAACCGCGCACGCAAGCTCGAACGCCGGGACAGGTATATAGGTTATACAGAGACATATGTATATAGCATATAAGCGCGACTTGGTCGGCGTTGAAATTTCCCGAAGTCGCGGCCGCACGGCCGCACGGCCTATATAGAGAAGTGTGCGAGGTTGCAGCGCCGTGTCGTGCGTGTATATATATATATATATATATATATATATATATATATATATATATATATATATTGCGAGAAAGGCGAGAACGCTGCTGCGCCTGGCGACTGGTTATTACGTTCTTCCGATTTACCGATCCCGAATGGTCGCCATAAAGGAAAGTTTAGATAAGGCTCAGAGTATCGATAATCGTCTTGCTCCGTTGCATAATTTGTATAATTAAACGAGGGATAAAGCTCCATTTTACATTGGACACCTTTTCATCTATATATATTCCATTGATCTTCTCGATTACAATTTCAATTTCTTGCCTTCATTCGAGAAATTACGGAAATGAGTTTCAACATACAGAAAGGAAATATCTTCATCTACTGTCGTGCACTTTCATTGTCCGGAATCTATAATAAGACAGCTCCTTCAAAAGTAGCACCCCAATATTGCATCGAATGTTGTTATTTTGCAGAGATTTTATCAAGAAAATTTGCAAAGTAAATAATTTAAACAATAATTATTTTTAATCTACTTTAGTATAAGGTATACAGAAGCATGCCATTGATGTTCCAAAGAATATTAAAAATCATGGATTTAAAATTGGTAAAGTGGCAAATAGAAATGGATGTATGGAAAGAGCATATTTCCATTTTGATTTATATTTCAAAATACAAGAATGAAGATCGGTTTTTTAATCAGGCGGTCACTCCGCCAATTCATGATTTAGCCATTCTAGCATAAACCACTAACATTATCGGAACATTTAGTAATCTATAACAATGGAATCGCAAAAGGCTTTAATACCGCGGGAACGAATAGAAATAAAGAGTTCCATTCTTTCCCGAATTCGAAGAATCCTTAATTCAATTTACCTCTGATCGCGCGGTCGAGGATTGTCCTCGCGCCTATACATGTCCCTTTCTGATTATGTGAAGGAAAAAAGCGCTGGCCGTTGTGCTTATGGAAAAGTGAATAGGCATGATCGAGCCGAAGTTTTAATTTCCCAAGCGAGCGAGCTTGCGCGCTCCACGAGCGGAGTCGTTAGCGGCAAATAATGGAGCGACGTTATAAAGTTAACAGGCTTGGCTGCGGCGCCGGTGCCGCACACACAAGTAAGCACGTACGAGCGCCACGCCTCGCACGCCATCTTCCAACGCGGATTAAAACAGCCATAACTAGAGAGAGAGAGAGAGAGAGAGAGAGAGAGAGAGAGAGAGAGAGAGAGAGAGAGCGCTCGTGAGAACTCGCGAACGATCAGCTGATTTGTCGCGCAATTGGTTTGGCGCTGATATGGAGAGGGTGAGCGATCCTTTTGCCTCACGATCTCATCGATCGAGGGCGTCTGCTCGGAGTCCGGGCGGAATCTCTCGGCGATCGACCAAATCCTCTAGACTCTTCCTCGACAAGAGATCTAATAGGAGTGGCCTAATTTAACGTCAAACAAAGTCTGCATGGTAATAATAATTAATGGTAATAATTAATAGTAATAATAATAATAATAATAATAATAATAGTAATAATAGTTTATTAACAAGGCATTGTATATATAAACGGCTAATCGCGTTTTCATGCGCCATCTCTGGATATCCATGAACATTGGATAAAGGATCCTAGTGATTTTAGCTTTAGCGTTGTAGCCCTTAAATTTTTATTTTTACGTATCGAATTCATTAATAGAAAATTACATTATAGAAATTTTTTCGTTTTGTTTTTAGTTAACTGTAGTTATTACTTGACTACGAATTTAATAATAAATAAACATTTTCAGAGGAAAAGGAATCCAAAAAAACTGTTCAAAAGAACGATCTCAGACAATTTTCATTAAACAACAAATTCTCATTTGAATAGAATATGTATACATATTATATATATATATATATATATATATATATATATATATATATATATATATATATATATAATAGTATATCAATGTATATAAATGTGTGTGTGTGGTGTGTGTGTGTGTGTGTGTGTGTGTGTGTGTGTGTGTGTGTGTGTGTATACACACATACATACATATATAAGAACTTCTTATAGACATTTTATAATCGTATTACCTAATCATTGCTTTTTATACATTTAGTGAACATTTTATTAAAACTTATAAAACTATAAATGTTAGAAGAACATTGATTGAGTATAAAAGGCAAATGAGTTTTTTAACCAATAATGAAAGAATGCGAATTGAAATATTTATTTTAAATATCGTTTCAATTTGAGACGTGATTCAAAAAAGAAATTTTATATTTCTTTCGTAGAATTATATATATGTTTGCCTGATTCAAAGTTTTATTGGAAGCCTTGCATGAGCAGAATAAATTTCACTCTTTACTTAAGAAATATTAATAATAAATAGCAATAAGTAATTTACATTATACATGTATATATATGGAATATATGGGTATGATAATAAAATAGACAAGAACTTAATATATAAATAAACTACAATATGTGCAATATAAATAAGCTACATTAATAAATAAATTGGCTAGCTTAACTTTCTTCGTTACATAAAAGCTCGATTTATATATATATATATATATATATATATATATATATATATATATATATATATATATATATAAAGGAAGCATATTTAATATTTGGAGTTGATATTTAAATAAATTCAATACCAATACTAGTAAGTTATTTCCTTGTTTGTAATTTATGAATTTATTTCATTGTCTTTTCATTATTGCCGGAAACGCGATTCTGAAAAACTTAAAATCAAATTTCCAGTCATCGTTCACGCAACCTTTTATGCCCGATACTTTTTGATTGCCAAAATTTTGCGCTCGCTTGCAGAATGTCCTATAGTTAGTCTTAAGCCTAACCTTAAGAGGCTTGAGCATATAATCGCGTAAATTGGTCGATTATTATTAATAGACTCGAAGCGCAGTGGTCGTGGGTTACAGCCGGATTTGGCGCTATTTGGCCTGACTGGGTAGGATGATATTTATGGCCAAAAGTTCCTTCCACATGCGCTTTATTAAAGACAATTTTCAATGTATGCACTTGCTCGCTGACACTTGAGGCGAGATGTAAGTGTATAGGAGAATAGTTGAGATGGCGGGGGAGGGGAATGAGGCTCGGAGAGAAACTTTCTTGGCCGCCGATATAGGTTTTACTTCTGATGCGTTCTTGAAGCTTTTCTTAAAACATTCTGAGGATGCCCGAGAAGACTAGGGGGTTGCAATTTTTCCTCGAATCCACCGATCGTCGCGTGATTTCGTCGAAATTCTCGCGGACAGTTTTTGCCTAAATACCAAATTTTTTTTAAGCAATTAGCCGATAAGAATAAACTTTAATATACTCTTGACTTATTTCGAAATGGAACAGCGAAATGGAAACATTCCCTTTTTCGATTGTCAATCGATGGAGAAGAGAAAAGTAAATTATAATAAAAAGAAAAAGCTATTTTTATGAATGCTTCATATATTTGAAACGTTTAAACTTGGGGAACAAAAAAATTCTAGTATATGATTGGTGATAGAAATTTTATTGCGTTCGGAAAAGCTATCCATTCAAAACCTTTTACTGAGTATTCTTGATTAGAAAAACAATTTTATTTCTAAGTAAATTTAAAGATGCTGCGTTTTGGAGAAACATAACCCCAACAAGTCAAGTTCCATTTTTGTTGAAAGAACTTTAATTTATTTTAATTTTAAATACTCCTCTCGCTGCACTCAGAACAATGTTCGTAATTCTAAAATCATTCCTTTCGCTTCGATCGCTCCGAGTTACAAAATATCTTTTAATTTCTTTGGAAAGTAATATATATTTACAAATTGTGTGCCACCCCCAACATGATAAATTTTAGACAGAAATGTCTATTCTATTGTTTTCCTTTCAATGATGCTCTTTGCAAACTATTCGAAAATCAATATAAAATGTATTAACTTTTATAAAATCGAATGGAAATTATAGATATACCCTTATGACATTAAAAACGACAAATAGAAGATTGAATCGCGTTATTCTTTACATATCAAATGCTTGAGAAATTATGTAAACATATACATAATAATATATATAGTACATCCAACTAAAAACAAGCAATAAGGCATACGCGCCTGCGCATACGAATATACAAGAAAAGAGAACTCCTATTCTTTCAGATCGCGGGTCGTAAAAATAGAGAAAAGAAAAGAAAATTTGTGCTTCGTTTTTCGGTTGCTGCGCCACACACCGTATCACCGCTGTGCCGCACTGCTCACGCTGATGCTTTTATTCGCGAATGTACGCGTATTTGCACACGCGGCCGCACACACACATGCACATGTGCGCACGCACATTGAGAAAAGCGATATTGCGGCAACCGCATCGACATTTTATGTGGGGCCGCCGCTTTCTAGTTGTAGTAATGGCGCTTTTATATAAGACAAGAAGCGCAAACTTATCGCCACTGATACAAATGTATATATGTATATATTTATATATATATATATACAGTCTTTCCGAAATAAGTGATCAACGTATCATGATGGATCGAAAAGGAAAAGTTATGTGTAAATATCAAATCATTTTTGGGCTATTGCGAATAGATTCTGCGTTACGCACCAGTGTCTATCAGTCAATCAGAATACACACATCTCGGCCAGCGCTCGTGGGTCTGGAAAAGGAGAAACTAGGCGAAACTATTGACAAAGAAAAAAATGCAAAATGGTAGAATCTGTGGACGAACGGCCTAATTAATACGCAAGCGACTGCCGCGGTTATAAAAATCCACCTTTTTTACGCCACTTCTCAAGACTTTCGGTTAGAACGTCTCTCTTTTCGATATTTGTTGGCAAACGGAGGGACATAGCGATATGTCTAAGAAAAGTCTTGAGAAGTTATGTCAAAAAATGGTCGGTTTTTATGACCGCGGTATTGGCCTGCGTATTAGTTAGGCCCTCATCAAAAGATAAGATGGAGAAGTGAGCTTGCGTCAACAAAGGGCGGTTTTTTATAACCGCGGTAGTGGCTTACGTATTAATTAGGCCGCCCCATCAACAGATCCCACAATTTCAGGTTTTTTTCTACGTCAATAGTTCTACCGAGTGTCTCCTTTCCACGCCCACGAGCGTTGGCCGAGATCTGTGCATCCTGATATGCTGATAGACACGTAGC
>JACCIC010000102.1:0-95000 GCA_018907035.1 Sycobia sp. Sy_11
CGCACCACTACATCGACTTACTAGAAAAAAAGCTAAGTGGACCTGGGGAGAAACCGAGCAAGATGCATTTGACAAAATCAAGCAGCTTCTCACAAACGCACCCATCCTTTCCTGTCCAGACTGGAGCCGTCCGTTTATCCTGCAAACGGATGCCAGTAAAGAAGGATTGGGAGCTGCGCTTACTCAAGCATATGAGAACAACGAACGAGTCATCGCCTTTGCAAGTCGAACACTCTCCCCAGCCGAAAAAAACTATTCCGCCACTGAGCTAGAATGTCTAGCAATTAAATGGGGTGTGTGGAAATTTCGAGATTATCTTGAAGGATATCATTTTATTGTACTCACCGACCATCAATCGCTGAAATGGCTTAATAACATAGAGAATCCTTCCGGTCGATTAGCCCGCTGGGCACTTGAATTAAGCCAGTACGATTTCGAAATTAAATATCGTCCTGGTAAAGATAATTTATTAGCCGATACTTTATCTCGACAGCCGCTAGCCGTCGAAGCAACTACAATTAAAATAGCAGATTGGTACGAAAAAATGTACAAAAATGTGGAGAGTGATCCTGAAAACTACCCCGATTTTTGTATCATTAATGGCAGATTATATAAGCATATTTTACACACATTAGACTTCAATGATACGAGTGAAAATTTGCAATGGAAGATCTGTGTACCGAAATCCGAGCAACATAGAGTACTAAACGAAGTACATAACGATCCTACTGCCGGTCATCTAGGAATTTCGAAAACTCTGGTGAAGATATCCAAAAGTTATTACTGGCCTGGAATGCTCCGGATGACTACAAACTATGTAAGAAACTGCGAGAATTGTCATCAATTTAAATCTCAACAACAATCACCGGCTGGAAAATTGCATGCGACGTTAGTCGAACAGCCTTGGGATATCGTGGCCGTTGATCTTATAGGACCACTCCCAAGATCGTCAAGATTGAACACCTGGCTGTTAGTCATGCAGGATAAATTAACAAAATGGGTAGAATTAAAACCCTTACGAAAAGCGACTGCCGAAGCTATAACGCTGGCAGTTAAACAGCAAGTCATTCTACGTTTTGGATGCCCGAAAATTATAATTTCCGATAATGGACGACAATTCGTGTCAAAAGAATTTACGGAAATGCTATCAAAATCTGGAATAACTCATAGAAAAACACCACCGTATACGCCGCAGTGTAATCCAGTAGAGCGAGCAAATAAAGTAATAAAAACCATGATTTCTCAATACATAGAGAAAAATCATCGAACATGGGATTGCTATTTACTCGAGCTACAATTCGCATATAATACCGCTACATCCGAAACAACGGGATTTACACCCGCTTACATAAATTTTGGAAGAGAATTAAGAGCACCCGGGTCTCTTGTCCAAAAATTTGGTCAAACTTGTAATATTACAGCCGAGAATCGGATAAAAAAAATACAAGAGACAATAGAACTTGTACAAAGTCAATTAGCTCGGAGCTTCCAAAAACAAAAACATTACTATGATCAAAACCGTCGAAAATGGAACCCGGAAATCGGCGATTATGTATATAAACGCTCACACGAATTATCTAATAAATTAGACGCGTTTAACGCAAAATTAGCTCCAAAATATCTGGGTCCGTATACTATTTTCAGGAAGGTATCGCCAGTTATATACGACCTGAAAGATAATAAAGGTCAAATTATTAAACATATTCATATTAAGGATCTTCGTAAAAGATATAACAATCTAGATAAGATACCACCGTGAGCTCGGCGTGTATACGGGGAAGCGGTTCTCCATCTTAACCGGGACCCGTTATACACCATTGATCCTGTCAACATTGTGTCCACATATACACTGGAGGTGGAATACACCTGCAAAGAGAAAACCAGAATAAGTAATTTCGCCATAGTCCCAGACCAGCCCGTGGACATCATTTTTGGTATGGCGGAAATCAACAAGATTGGATTTCGCGTTCTATGGAACCAAAGAAGTCCAGCAGCCCAGGAACGTCGCCGAGAAAACAGGCGACTGCATCGTAGAGCAGCCAGACGAGTCGCCGCTAGATTGGAGACGAAGGAATCTACACCGCCCACCGACTCCGAAAATCCTAGCATCGACAGCGAGTAAAACTGTAAGGAAAGAAATGTATAAATATTTTATTAAATTTATAGATTATATCATTAAGTTTAAATTTTAATGTTCGAAAATGATTTGGTGCTACGTGTGGAGTATTTAATATAAAGGATTAAATTTGAAAAAAAAAAAAAAAAAAAAAAAAAAAAAAAAAAAAATATAACTTTTTCAAAAAAAAAAAAAAAATAAATAAATAAATAAATAAATTTTTATATTTTTGTTTCAATAAATTTTTTTATTTTTTATTTTATTAATATTTTATGTTACCAAAAGAAATTTAATCATTTATATTTGCGATAATGACATTGTAAAACCGACCAAATATTTATATATTAAGTACGAACAAGGGTTGATGCCCTCTCGAGAAAAATAAAATTTAACCCGGGGAAGGTTAAATAAAATTTTTTGAATAATAATTTTGAATTTAAAGTTAAATTCAAAATTATTATTCAGTACTCGTTAATACTTACTAGCGAACACTATGGCAAAATATGTGCTTACCCGGGCGCAGCGCGACCTGCTCGTCGCCGAGCAGGAGTTAAATAATAGGTTAAGAATTCCGGTACGTCCGCGTTTGATCGTACCGCCAGCACGACCGCCTCGTCTGCAGGTGGAAGGCCGATGCTCTTCCATCATAAAACACGTCGGCCCGAAACCTACAGCCGTCCCGACGACACCACGGGTCAGCGAGGCGGACGTGCCTCCAGCCGACGGCGAGCAGCCCGCCCTACCGAGTAATGCACAAACGCCTGGGCCACCACGACCTGCGCCACCACTACTGCCAGCTGAGCAGACCGTTCCGCTGGGGATGCCGTCGTTACCGGCTCCCGAGTATAAGCCTCACGGTTCGGCCCCGACGGACGACACGCGTCCTTGGCGTGCGTTCATCTACGATGAGGAGGCCACGTTGTTTTTCCGTCTGGGAGCCGTGCGGCATCGTCAGCGCATCGGGAACCGGAGGTTCCACATGCGGATGGACGCAAAAACGGGGCATGTGAGATGTGTCACATGCTCCGAGAAAAAGATTTGTATGTTTTACACTTTTATTTAAAAAAAAAAAAAAAAAAAAAAAAAAAAAACCACACACATTATTTTTTATTTTTTTTTAGACACATTTTTCTATACACACATACCATGATTACGAACACTACAAACTTATAAATAACTAGTTCGATATCCCACACTTCAATATATATATATGCGTATATATATATATATATATATATATATATATATATATGTATGTATGTATATGTATATATATTACATTGTAACACTATCAAGGAAATTCGCACACCGTGTATTTGCGAAACTATAATGATATTTTTTCTTGTTGTAAAGAGATCCTGCTCTTCTATGTTTTACAAGATAAAAAATTATACACTACGCACACGCGCCGCGCTCCCGAAAAAAGAGGGAGATGCGACGGCCAAAAACATGGCCGCGCAAATTTACTTCGAACAAAGGACTCATGTTACACGTTAAAATTTGAGATAGTATTACATCTAATTCACTGGATGTATTTTACAATACATACACGGAATTAGATGTATAAATTTACAAGAAAGAATATCGAATATTATTAGAAATAATATTTTAAACATATTATTTCTATAATGATTAAATTAAGACTCGCGTATATACCAAATAAACACCGAAAAACCGGGCAAAGGTCGCGACGACTACTGAAGAAGGTAGTCGTCGCAACTGCCGAAACTCGAACAAGTAGAGAGAGAACGCGATATCTAGTCTCTCTCTCTCTCTACCACTAAGTTAAGTACAGCGTATGCCGTAGAGGGGATACACTGCGCGCGGCAAGAGAACGCGCGTTCAATGTATTAGACCGGCGGCCGCTATCCCCTCTAATACATGTCGCACGCACACTATTATACGCTCTCACTGAGCAGCCTGAGCCGCAACCAATGTAGCGAACGCGCGAATACCAGCATAAACAACGGGTGTCCAAAAACGAATGCACCCGCTGTATTTAATTAAATTAACTAAAGCAAATAATTTAATGTACACATAATGTATAAATATATGTATATAAATATTTAAACTTGTGTATATGTGTATTATTATTGTACGCAGCACACAGGCTGCTAATAATAACGAAATACAAAATAATAATTGTTATAATTATTATTGAATATTATAATTATTATTGATTACTATTGTTATTATTATAATTATTGTTATTATTAATATAATTATTATAATTCGGCGCCTCGTCCGAAATTAAACGAGCGGCGACGGAATTATCCGATTATTTTGCTATAAAAAGGCCCGCAAAAGGCAAACTCGGCAGTTCGCCCGGTGAACCAACTGCCCCGAAGTTGTTTCACACGAACTCCTCCCGGAGCTAATACCTTTTCCAGAGCTCGATTTAATCCTGACTTTTTTCCTTTCCGAAATTATTAACTTGATCTCTGTTGCGAGGCGCTCCTCAAAGACAGACGGTTAATAATTTACCTTTCCGAAGTAAACGTGATCCTGGTTGCGAGGCGCTCCTCAAAAGACCAGCAGTTTACTTATCCTTACATTTACCAATTTCTCCGAAGTTATTAGCTTGATCTCTGTTGCGAGGCGCTCCTCAAAAGACAGACGGCTAATAACTTTACCCATCCTTAAGTAAACGTGATCCTGGTTGCGAGGCGCTCCTTAAAAGACCAGCAGTTTACTTATCCTTACATTTACCAATTTCTCCGAAGTTATTAGCTTGATCTCTGTTGCGAGGCGCTCCTCAAAAGACAGACGGCTAATAACTTTACCCATCCTTAAGTAAACGTGATCCTGGTTGCGAGGCGCTCCTTAAAAGACCAGCAGTTTACTTATCCTGACCAGAAATTCTCCCCTTAACTCTTGATCCTGGTTGCGAGGCGCTCCTCAAAAGACCAGCGGAGTTAAGTTTGTTCCTTATTTTTTTTTTCCCTTTCAAATCAATCTGTCTCGGTTCATTAAATCCCCGCGTGGAAAATAACACCGGGTATTCGTGCGGAAACTAGCGCCGAATATTAGAGGCATTGCGGAAAATAGCGCTAAATTTATACAAATAAATATATAGATCTAGCTATAGTTTACCTTTATTAATTATTTTTTGTGTTTATATTGATTTGTTTCAGAATCCTGTAGATAGAGGAGCTGATTTATTTTTTCGTAAATAAATTTATATTTTTTGTTATAAAAAAATTATATACTGTGTTCGTGTAATATTATTTTCCTGAAACCGCCGTCCAATCCTGAAAAACTTCCTCCCCTCTCAAAACTACCCTGGGAAGATACCGCGTAGGCTATCCCGAGGGGGATAGGAACGTTACAAGGATACATAATTAGCGACGAATGTTTTTGAAAAACTATGTATGGAATGGCAGTTTTTTCAAAAACCAATCTTCTGCAAATGAACAATAAATTTTACTAATAATACTGTTGCGAGTAATCCCAGATTTGGAATGCTAATTGGTTTAACAGGGGCTACTTTCGTTTTTACAGCTAAAATCGAGGTGCCACAGATAGCATCTCCCTCATCAACTCTGAGATTCACAGCAGCTGCATATGCGCGTAAAGATGCATCCAAAAATTCATGCAACTGATAAGCCGTGCCGTAAGAGGTCCTTAACCAATCATCAATTGATAATTGCGTTAATGTATCGAGGGAATGACAATATTCAATCCATCTTTCTCGCACAGTGATTGAGATTGGTAAAACCCAATCAGATTTCATTATTTACAAAACTTGCATCATAATTTTTTCCAAAAACTGTAATAGGAGCGATCCAGCCAAGCGGATCAAACAAATGAGCTATGTTTGATGAATCAGCGTGTTGTCAAAGTCCTAGCTGATGCTTTAAAATTAATTGTGCTAAAAGTAAACACATCGTGATTCGGACTCCAATTTATACCTAAAGTTTTTACGTCCGTATCTTTAACAAGTTGCTTTTTAGAATATCAAGGGTTCTACTGACATGTGCTGGAGTATGATCATGGTAATTTTCAACTCACCTATCTAACTCAATTCGGGCACATTTCAAAAGACTTGATAATTCATTTCTCATGGAAATCGCATTTGACAATCCATCAGCACCAGAAAAATATCGTCTACGTATATATAATTTTCAATGCATTCTACACCGATCGGAAAACACAGTTTTTTTTTCTTGTGCTCATTGTAAAAACGAGCGAATCGCGAGATAGGGCGCGCATGCAGTTCCATAATTAGCATGCAGTTACATTATCAGAACATGAAATTATCATACAGAGATTTTAGAAAAGATAATTTAAAATTAGTTAGAGATATTCATTAACAATGACAATCCAATAGACTTTGTGGATTAAATGGTTGCAGAGAGAGTGGATCAAATTTATAATAGCACTAGAGGACGTAATATGGAAAAGAGGGATAATAATAATAAAATTGTGGTATTACCATATGTAAGAGGATTATCGCGAAGAACTAGAAAATGCATTTAAAAAACATAAGATTAAAGTTTACTTTAGAAAAATAATAATATTAGAAAGCTATTTCATAATTGTAAAACTAAAGATGATAAATGTTTGAAAACAGGAGCAGTGTACAAAATAAATTGGAAGGATTGTGAAAAATATTATTTTTCATAATCTTAATTTATATAATATTTTTGATAATCTTAATTTTTCATAATCAATAACTTAGGCAAAGAATATATCAACATCAATACAGCTTACGAAGCATGAATGGTACATCCGGGCTAAAAGAACATAGTTTAAACTTGTTACATTTTTTCCACTTTGAAAATCTAAATATTTTGGAACATGGTATGAAGAATAAATATAAAAGAGAAACTTTTAAAAATATTCATATTTTGATAAATCTCAATAATGTAAATTTAATATTAGAATAGAGTAAATTGGATAACACTTATCATGCCTTCTTAAAATAAAATTTGTATTTCGCATTTAAGATAAGAAAGGGGTCCATTAAATGTTATAATAATAAATTTAGAATGGGAATGGGTATATAAAGTAGCATGCTGGGTTTTTCAATTCAGTTTAGTTCCTGAGGATGAACCGTAGTGGTTCGAAACGTCGGTCAAGAAGGTGATCCTAAATTGAAGGTGGTGGGGGCAGTCAGGTTGTCCTTTACTAGCCTAGAATAAGTACTTTTATTATTTTTTATTTTTTATTTTACTTATTATTGTATTTTTATTTTTATATTTTATTATAATTTTATTTTATTTTTATTTTTTATTTTTTGATATAATTTATTGTAGTAATAAGTTTTATTTCTGATTCTATAGGGATGATCATAAACAAGGACAGTCTGACTGTCATTATTTTAGCTTATATATGATATTATAAAGACTGTAAGATTGATAAAATTATTTATTAATTTAATTCAGATCAGTCGACATAAGTACAATTTTTAATTTTAACAGATTTTCAATATAATAGAGATATATTTATATCAATATTAATACATATTAATATATAATTAATTGAACATTATAATGACGGTCAGACTATCCTTGTTTAAAATTACCGCGTAGACTACTTTGAAATAAAATATATTAGTTGAAAAAAATTCTTTATTAGTAAAGTGCTATCTGAGTGCCCCAACCACCTTTACCTTATTGAAGATCAGCTGTAGTTGTACAACGTTTCGAGCTAGCTACGGCTGCTCATCGAAGACTAAACAGAACCTTATATTAATATTCTCTAATCTATATATACACCTATCCCCACTAAACTAAAAAATTTAGTAATATAATTATACAATCCCCCTTCTACACAATATGTTCAAAACCAATAAATTTAATAAGGAATGATAAATATTTGATAAATATAATTTACTTAAATCTAATATTAAATTCACATTATGTTAATGCTTTGAAATGTGAATAATTTAATGACTCTCCCTTTTGTGCTTATTATTAACACCATGTTTCAAACTGTCCCCAAGTAGGTTTTCTCTACTAATTAAGCTTTACTTTTTTATTATTATTATTATATCTAATGACATTGATGTCCAAAAACTCAGCAGATTATTGATTTTGATTTCTTTTTAATTTATCTAAAAACAGTCGACATAAGCACAATTAAAGTATAATATAGATATATCCATTACTGTAAAAGAATGCATTTAAATAACAGCTCGTACTGAAGAGCAATAAGCAATACAAATAAAATTTCATCAAGAAGGGTAGGAAGTTTATTAGAGTCATGAGAAAAAAATACAGATGGCCTCAAATGAATCGAGATATTATACGTCATACTCGAAATCCTACATAAAAATTTAATGAAAAATGGATCACTCCCAATCTCTAACCTAAACAGCTCATACATACTTACTGTACAAGACTAAGTATTATAAAATCATACCAGTAAAAGGTATCACATAAGAAAAAGTAGCTCAGGCTTTGATTGAAAATGTTATTTGTTATTTGGAATACCTAATGAAGTAATAATGATCTTGGCGGGTCTCCCAAGGCCTTGAACGTTGTTCCTATTTGGAGCTACTGGGGACCTTGAAAGTCGCCCGTAACTCTTTTCGGAGACATATCCTACCCTGAGGTCACATCGATTGGAGTACGGTTCGATCTGGATTTCCGAATCGGACGCGGGCTCCAAGACGTCGTAACTCGTCAGTGACGAGCGCTTGACTCCCAGTACTTGGAGAAAAAAAGGGGGTGACGCGAATGGGACAGTCCTGAGTAGAGCCGCTGAGGTGGAAGCTATCCACCGGTGTGGGAAAGAAGGAGGATGCGTCGCTTGCCTCGTCCCCAACTTGTAGGACGATCCTGAGAAAGATCTACTAGGCTCGAGCCACTCGCACGTGAAGGGGGGTGGCTTACCTCGTCTCCTACGAACGAGATAGTTTGGTAAAGGGTCAATGAGGTTGGAGCCACCGGAGAAGGGAGAGAAGGGGGTAGGTCAGCTTCGGCCAAAGTATAATGACCTCCAGACCAAGGAGTCGATTGAAGCTATAGAGGACGAGGGGTAGATAGGGAACTGGCAGTTTGGAACTGACGGTCAATCTATACAGTAAAACAATCAATCATATATTGTAAAATTTTATACATATATACATATAAGCAAAGATATTTTATATTCCTATACAAGTCGACCACCATGAAAAGTTTTGCAGCACAACCGGCCGATAAAGCGAAAGCTAGGTGCGGCCGGGAATATTTCTGTGCAACAAAGCATAACGAAGCGACCTTTGTTTTTTTGGGGGGGGGGGTTGCGGGGCTCTGTCCGCCGAGTCACTATTGGTGCAGTAGCGCTGCTCTTCCATTTGGCCGCTATTGGCGCGGTGTCTCCAGACTCTTTGTTTCGTATTGCAATACGTGCTTTTTGTGTGTTACAGTTGCATTTTTCTGAGAAATTTGATAAGTAATTTTCTTAGGATAGTCTGACGTATCTAACTTGAATGTTCGAGAACTTTAGCATATTATTCCATGGTAGACAAAAATTATATAATGTGATGTAGGGTCAAGACGTGAAGCTGGAAATTGATTTTCTTAAAACATTTCGAATTAATCAGCAAGAAGTATTGCATCTGTTTTCAAATTGTAGGCGAGCAACTTTCCTTCCGCCGACTATTTCCAAATTTTGAAGCTTTATTCTGAAAAAGTGCTTACGTTTTTATGGTTGAAAGTACTGTCCGTCAGTAACCATTACTTTTTGTCGTATTTCGAGCAATTTGCGTATACCATCTCGAATATCTACTCTTGGACTTCTTCATAAGAGTGGAAATATTGGTCAGATAAACTTTGTGTCACCGATCCGAAAAAATTTTAACTATTTTAACTGAAGGAATAATGTTTTAAGAGTATAGTGGATGGAGTAAAACATTCCATTTTAGAGTTTTCAGTAATAGAAAAATCAACTTTGCAAGTGAGAGGCTCAACCAATTTTGAGGATTCAAAAATCCTTTCAATCATCCTACTAATAAACCTAATCAATTAAAATATCCAAGCTGTCATTTCACGTAATAAATTTTAAAATTGGCAAATATATACGAGCATCGGAGAAATTTTAATACACGTACAGCTTGCTGCATCTTACATATTTAATAACTGTTGATCTAATATAGACACAACATTTTTATAAAATATATGTTGGAGATAATCGAATAAAGAACACAGGCGATACTCTAAAGATGAAATTATTTACTTAAAAAAAAATATATATATATTTATATATATATATATATATATATATATATATATATATGTGCGTGTGTGTGTGTATAAATTTTTTTAATTTACTAAACCAATAACTTGTAAAGTTAATTTGTCTACTAGTATGGGAATTGCGCTGGAAAACTTACATATTGCGAAAATATTTGACCGTAACTTCTTGTCTAATAGTGACATCATTTTTAAAAGTAGATGAGATATGTCAAGTTCATATTAGTTTCTGATTTCTTAAAAAAAGATTTCATATAAATATTAGGTTATCAAATATCTCTCTTCCGTCTTTTTGTCTTATGAACTTCCCGGATATGTATAAAGCGCTACAGAGCTCGTATCTGGCAATACTATATACCATTTGAATGGTTTTGTCATAACGTACAAAACGACGCTATGAATGATTAGTTTAGATATTGCGTTTAAAAGTAATAGAAGTGTCAACATGAAATTCACTAACGTCGAAATTTGCGCTATGTTAAAGTTTTCCTTCGTTAAAGGTAAATCCGTTAAAGAAATATTCCGTGAGATTAATAGTGTTTTGGGGCCGTACACGCTATCACTTTGAACCGCAGAGGAATGGTTCCGACGATTCCTCCGGAAGACCTGAGACAACAAATACCGATCAAATCATGGAATTTTGTCGAGTTAGACCGGTATGTGGCATTTCGTGACATCACCTAGGAGATGAGAGTTAGTCACTAAACCCTTTTATACCATCTGCAGAAGGCTAGATACAAAAAAACGCTTGATGTTTGGTGCCGCAGGATTTGACGCAAAAAAACCTTCTGGACCGAATCAACGCCTGCGATGTGTTGCTGAAACGGAACGAACTCGACCCATTTTTGAAGCGGATGGTGACTGGCGACGAAAAATGGATCACATACGACAATATCAAGCGATAACAGGTCGTGGTCCAAGAACGGTAGACCGTTGACTACCAAACAGTGGCCAAGCCGGGATTGACGGTCAGGAAGGTTTTGCTGTGTGTTTGGTAGGATTGGAAGGGAATCATCCACTATGAGCTGCTCCCATATGGTCAGACGCTTAAATCTACCATCTACTGTGAACAAATGGACCGCTTGAAGCAGGCTATCGATCAAAAGCGTCCACAATTGGTCTACAGGAAGGGTGTTCCACCAGGACAACGCCAGACCACACACTTCGTTGATGACTTGTCAGGAGCTACAAGAGTTCTTAATGAGAGTTCTTAATGGGAGGTTTTATGGCATCCACCATATAGCCCAAACATAACGCCAAGTGATTACCACCTGTTCCTATCGATGTCGAACGCCCTCTGCGGTGTAAAGTTGGACCCAAAAGAGGCTTGTGAAAAATGGCTATCCGAGTTTTTCGAAAGTAAGGAGTGGGGTGTGATAAAGTTGGCTTTTATATCTACTGTCAACTGAATTCACATCAAGATTATATCCTCGCGTGGATTCTACTCCTTATATTTTACTATTATCTCTTCTTCATCCTATTGTCTACTGAGATGTATGATTAATTTTTCACTAAAGACGATTTGATAATCGATAATCGACTCCCGTTGATATATTGGGTTTTCATGGTATCGCCAAGCCTAATTCTGAAGATAAATACAAATTTTATTTTCGAAATTGAAATGGAATTTTTTTGATCATTCTACTTTCTCTCCAAATCTTACATTAAGTGACTATTTCGTTTTCTCAAAGTAAAAGAAAAGTTTTGCTGGCCAGTCCTTTTCTTCAAATGATGAAATCGAAAAAGACGATAAATCCTGGATCTAAAAATAGGACATGCCATTTTTAAGGAAGGTTTATTTAAGCTTGCAAACACATACAGAAAATGTATTATGCTTCTAAGTGACTACGTAGAAAAGCAGGTTACGAGCAAAAAAAGAAATTCATATCAAGGAGCGCCGTTGCGCTCCAAAGGAAAGTATGGGTACTACAGCCTTCGGACGATCGTGCTACATATACATTGATATTGGGTTGCGAAATTTTCAAATAATTATTGCCTCGATATTAAACCATTATAGTACTTTTAATTATACTTATAGATTAGAGAATTTGATGCAATATAATCACATACCAATGAAGATAGATTTTTATAGAAGAACGGTTCTAATGGGCGAGTCTGTCATTCGTGGGATGGCGCTAAAATTAATATTTATGGATAAATATTGGCTGTAACTTAGGTTTTGCCAGCAGCCAAGCACGTTACTGGCTGTTAATATTTATTGGTATAATGAAACCAAGAACAAGGTTTCCTTGTAATTGGATGCAGAAAATAATCAGTAATAAAAATATATGTTAATTTAATTTTAATATAAAAAAAATCTAGAAAAAAAGAAACTGATAAATCCAAAATTAATAACATTAAATGTTCTAAATTTATTAATTAAAATTAACACAAAATCAATTATCAAATTTATTAAAAAATAGTCACTGCACTTCAAAAATCTTTATGAAAATATATAACAAAGAAAAATATATATCTTTTAATTCAACAAAATTTACTCACAATTTTTTTCAGCTGAATTACACCAGTTTTATTTTGTATGGTATAAAATAAATAAAATAAGTATAAAAAAACTCAATGAAAGGTCGAAACGTTGGAATTTTTGATACTAAATGTTTATAATATACTAATCATCAGAGTAATACTAAATTTGTAAACAAATAACGTATATAGGGACCTCTAAAAATATATAAATTCTGCATCGATTAAAAATTTTTTAAAATCATAATTATACATGTTAAAAATATTATAATAAAAGTTCAAAAAATTTTCGGTAAAATTATTTTTAAAAATGCATTTGAAAAGCGATTCATTTCATTTTTATAAATTGACAAAGTCAAGCAAAGCGTTTATTTTCAATAATATTATTCTAAAATCAAATTATAGAGATAAAATTCATTGAATTTTTATGTATCTGGTTCTGCACACTCTTAATTCTTTTCGATGCGGTCACAGTGGCAGATTCCATGAAAACATCGGCTTTACAATTTTCTAGAAAATATTTATACTTTTTTACGTTTTCATCTAAAAGATATGATGTATAAAAATTAAAACTGAAACAGTTTTAAGTGAGTACATAAAAATATTTTACAAGAACTTGTATCTGATAATAATGTGGGGTGACTGTATTAAATAATTCAGTTAGAAATATATTAGGTTGTCAAATATCTCCCTACTGCTTTTTTGCTCTTCATTCAATGCTTTATAAAAAGTGTGACGGTGGTCGGATTTACTTCAAATATGTGCCGTTTTATTCGATAATCTGTTTCCATCTAGACGGCAACTTCATAATACCCCTCTGCTTAATTGCGAAGAACTCGGACAGCCACTTTTTATAAGCCTCTTTTGAGTCCAACTTTACACCATCAAGGACGTTCCACATGGACAGGAACAGGTAGTAATCACTTGGCGCTATGTCAGGGCTATAAGGTGGATGCGATAAAACGTCCCATCCGAACTCCCGTAGCTCCTGATGAGTCATCAACCAAGTGTGTGATCTGGCGTTGTCCTCGTAGAGCAGTACAACCATCCTGTTGGCCAATTGTGGACGCTTTTGGTCGATAGCCTGCTTCAAGCGGTCCAGTTGTTCACAGTAGATGGTAGAATTAAGCGTCTGGCCATATGGGAGCAACTCATAGTGGATGATTCCCTTCTAATCCCACCAAACACACAGCAAAAACTTCCTGGCCGTCAATCCCGGCTTGGCCACTGTTTGGTAGTCAACGGTCCACCGTTCTTGGACCACGACCTGTTTTCGCTTGATATTATTATATTAATCTCACGGAATATTTCTTTAACGGATTTACCTTTAACGAAGGAAAACTTTAACATAGCGCAAATTTCGACGTTAGTGAATTCCATGTTTACACGTCTATTACTTTTAAACGCAATATCTAAACTAATCATTCATAGCGTCGTTTTGTACGTTATGTCAAAACCATTCAAATGGTATATAGTATTGCCAGATACGAGCTCTGTAGCGCTTTGTACATAGCCACGAATTTCATAAGACAAAAAGGTGGACGGGAGATATTTGACAACCTAATAATATTCATGTTCTTCTGCGGCTACAATGTTATAGAACTTGATGTAAAACCATTCATTAGTAGTATTATGTGCCACCAAAGGGAGCAAGATGTAGTGAGTGAAATATTTTTTGAAATCGAAATATTACAATATCCTCTGCTGCAAACGGCGATATTACAATATATAGCAGAATTTGAGAAGTGGTATAAATCAATTCGTCATATCTGATTCTACAATGGCCTAGAAAATTAAGAAGTACGATCTGCAGTGAATCGGGCTCTAGTGGATACAGTGCCATTTGATTACAATATTTAGAAGCTCTCTCTTCTGGGAACTATACGCTGTGAGCAAAGTAAAGAATCTAAATACGATTACTTATTGGCTAAAATAAATGGAGTAAAAAATCACAAGATGATGTTTATGAACCAGTGAAAGAGTGTTCTTTCCAGCAAATACCATATGTCAGTCTGTTTCCAGTCATCATAGCACTTCGCAAAGTCCTCAAACTTTCCACAAATGAAATTCCATTCCGCAATGAAAATTTCATGCATCTCTTTTGTTCAATAAATCCAGACATAGTAAAAATTGTCGCATTTGCTTTTTCCACCTTTCAAAAGGAAGCGTCCGTTAAATACTATCAGGTATATGGTTAAATACTATCAGGTCATTTATTTATAACGTGGAAATACAATACTATGAAAATAGAATTTAAAAATTATTTTCACATGCATTTGCAAGCCCGGCATTGAAAAGTTTATAGTAATTTAAATGGTTAAAAAATATTAAGGCATAGTATCTGTTATAGAACAGTACGCAAAATAAACTATAATTCCCAGTTCATCAAATGAATTAAAATTAATTAATTGTAGAATCAATTTTTACGAATGTTTGTAAAAACATATTATCATAATAAATATTTTCATGTGAGATTTGGTACGAATGTCACTAACATTACTACCAACTTTCAGACAAGAAAGTTTACTGCATGGAAAAAACTGAGAAATTTCCACTAGAAATTCATTTTTAAATTTGATCATGGTAGTATATATTGTAACGTAGTAAAATATCCAGGTTAAAAATAATGCGCGAAACATGAAAATAAAATTTATAAGATTATATAATATATCGATCGACTATTAGTCACGAGGAATTGAGAAGTACCTACGTCATCGGCGGTCTGCTCGTTGCCTCAGCGGCCATGATACCTTTTGTTGGGATTTACAAGAAAATAGGATCGTA
The DNA here is from genome assembly GCA_018907035.1 of Sycobia sp. Sy_11. Lineage (NCBI taxonomy): Eukaryota > Metazoa > Arthropoda > Insecta > Hymenoptera > Epichrysomallidae > Sycobia > Sycobia sp. Sy_11. Next base: position 15,562 of record JACCIC010000102.1, read on the forward strand.
TTACTTTTATGCTAGCATATGTTTATTGATATAATACAGCTTTTACTCTATGGACGCTTTCTCTTATACTAACTGTACAAAAAATCGCATACTTGCGCACGACCTTTACATAACTCAGAGTGCGGAGACATCTGTATATTTACTCACACTGTTTCGGTCAGTCTTGCGTATAACATGTTTTCGGTCAATACAAATGTACTACATATAATTAATACCTGGGGGGGGGCATGAGCCGCCGAAAAAGCATTAGGTTCGAGAGAGTATACGAGCTCGGTCCTTTTGCGCTCAATCGCTGAACAGAGAAGACGTTTTGAAAAAGCATCACCCCTGCCATATGCGCGACAACTGTAGAAAAAGTGTAAATACAGCAACTGCCGCTTAAATAATCTATGCGGTATTAGGCGGCTTGCGGGACGCGTATAATAGTATTGCTGCTCATAACATCGAAGTTTGTAGGTTGTAGATAAGGCTCTTCCATCCGATTAGTGTGGCAGATAGACGCGGAATTTTGAATATCACGTGTTAAGACGGTTGTATCACAACAGACGTTGATTTCGGGTTTATATATGGACATATCGTGGCGTTTATTCGGAGAAGTTGTGTTCATCTCGGAAATTGCACTCGGTTGTGAGGCTATCGGCTCGTCCTCCAGAAAGAGGACGGGAGCGGCAACCTATATCCCGGATATCATCCCGTTTCCCTGATAGAGTACGGCAGCGGCTACTGAGAAGTGGCTACATTCGACCGGCTCGATTACTGAAACTTCGTAGAGGGCGCTAAGGGACGAGAGGTCCGAGCAACGTGGCGTGTCCGCCATTTCCGCCAAAAGATTCGTGGAACCTTCCTTGTTCTTTGTACTTACGGGCCAGTGGACCGACATCTTAGATTTTCGAAAATATTAGTAAGTAAGTCCGGAAGGAGACGCGGACGTGTGAGCTACCATGGCTGGATGACCTGAGGAAGTACGGGACGGGCGAATCTCGCGGGAACTGAACCAGGGAGCTTCTCGGTCAATTTGCTAATCCTAAGGGCTGATGTAGCCCAGTCGATCAACGGTCTCGGACGCGTTACCACGGTCGTGAGCGCATGTATCGGATACCGTCCACAGAGACTCCCGTCGTTACCTTTTTTTACTACCATTAGGAAGTACATGGAGGTAGAGGTTGAGAAAGCGAGAACGAACGTCGCACGAGACTTGAGCTTGACAAAGACTCGGAAAGAGACTTTATAGGAGGGTTACCGGATGACTATGCTGCCTAACTAAAATATCACACCATTGTTTCTATAAAATTGGTATACATTCCACGTTGTTCTCACATCAGAAAAATATGTTTGCCAGCATCATATATTATATATTTTTTGAAATAGTGGAAATTTTACTATATTGTATCTTAATTTAATTGAGCTTGTCGTACCCACGTCTTATTTATTTCTCTACTCATATAATACTATTTTGAAAGCATCATTGAATGTTTAGTTAATTATTGTATAGAATTATGTTTCGCATTTGTAGAGTTATGTTTTACGATCAAAAATTAATAAATTCATTTTACCAAAATTTTTCTTAGATTATAATCAATAAAAAAAATTTTTATTTATAAGATATATTTTCTTTTAGGAAAATGGATAGTTTTACATATTTATATAAAAATTTGTGTTCTTCTGAAACTATTTATTCACAAAAAACCGGTTTTTTTTGTAAAATTTATGAAGCTACAAAGGAATTCATTGGACTTTCAACTATTTTAAATATATTTGAAAAATTACATTTTGATGAAGAACGTATGAGGAATCTGCTTACAAATAAAAATATTAATTCTATTATTAAAAAATTTTTAAATAATGTTTCAACAATCTCTGAAAAGAAGAATGCATTGAGTTCCAAAAGAAATAGGCTACTCTGTGTAATGTCAAGAAAAAATGAAAACTTTTCCGTTATTATTCAACAGCTCAACGAAGCAGTACTCAGTGCTCCAGAACTAGGTAAAGGAATTATAATATATATATATATATATATATTGTGATGTGGTAAAAAAAAAAACAAACAAAATTTTGCCTTCTCGCCTTTCTTCTACTCGTTCGCCTCTTCTCTCTCGGCTGCATCGCTCTACTCTATGTTCACCCTCTATTGCGCTGCATCTTTCTCTAGGTCCTCACTGCCTCCATCGTCACTTTTTTTTTCTTTCACAACACTATACTTCACGCCTTATATATTTTAGTTCTCTTTCTATAAGTATGCCTTCCCTTCTTTCCTTTCTCGTTCCTTTCATGCTCTCTTCTTCTTTCCAATTCTTTTTCGCTCTTTCTCTCTCGTTCGCTTTCTTCCTTTATTTCTTCCATTTTCTTTCTCTACCTTTCCTTTCATCCTCTCGTCTTCAATCTCTGGTTTCTTTGTCTATCTTTCGTTTCTCTCTCTCGTCTTCAATCTGGCAGTGAGTCGAGATTGGTTTACGGTCAAATATGTGTGATATGAGATATAAATTTCTATAAATTAAATAATTATAAAGTGAATAGTTGAAAAAAATCAGAGATGATAATCAAAAATTAAAATTCGAAATGTTGAAGTTACGGGAACCATTCCTCCTGCATGGCAATCCACTGCATTCCACAGCCTTAAACTATCATAATATTAATAATTTAATGATTTCTTTTCAACATCAACAAAACACATATTCCAACTTCACGATGCACGCGATCGAAACGGCTTGCATTATAAATCGTTATGTTGAGCGAGTCGGGATGACGGTCGCAAAAATCGTATGCAGCGACGTAAATCTAGGCGAAAGATCGAGGAAACAAATTCCTAAAAATTGAAAAATTTCATTACAATTGGTGAGAGGCCCTGTCTAAGTACGACCCTACTAAAATGTAAATGTCAACAATCACTCAGATTGTTCGTCCGCATCTCTACACCATTTCTATGATTCAGGAAAAACAAATAAATTTAGTAATTTAATAATCAACGAACATTTCGTATTTATCGACCTGGTAATCCCAAAATATAAGCAAAAATTTTAAAACTTACAAAAATTAGCATGCGCATTAAGTAGCGATCAGTTCATAAATTTTACAAATTAGAGCAACGTGGATATGTGTACAAATTATCATGACATAAATCAATAAGATCAATAATCATCCTTTCGCTATAATAATTTAAAATAATTCCTGGAAGCTTATGTGTAGCATCAACATGATTTATCGTATCCAGCTTGCCGGACTAACACATATAAGTATGCAAAAAGTATATAGACAGCGTTCATTGGCGAATAACTTTGTAAAATTTATCCGGTATTACTTCAAAGGGGATTAGCACTACATCAATATAAATTCACTAACTGATATGCAATACATGACTTCTGATCAATTTATTTTAATAGGTAATTTATAATAGGTGTTATTTTACAATTTAAATGAAGTATAATAAATGTATAAAAATATAATAGTTTAAAATTTAAATTCAAAAGATTAGACCAGTACTCAATCTAAATCAAATAAGAATGTATTTTTTTTATATGTTATTGATATTGTTTAATCTTTCCGTCGCACATACTTTAGGAACAATACCTTTGGTACAAAGTGATACAATACAACTTTGATACAAAGTGTAAGCATACTCCCCTTTTTTTTGAAGGACTGAGTTTTTCTATTTATGCTAATTTTATCCTTAAATGTTTTATCAGACTCCAAACCTATTTTATTTTACTTGCAAACTATCATTCTCATATATTCACTTAAGAAAGCTATAAAGTTCGTAGATTATTTATTTGCTTATCATTAAAATTTTAAGCAAAAAAAAATTTTATATTTTTATACATAAAGTTTTTTTTAAAATTCAATATTTCATTTATTTCAAATTTTAATTAAATAATAAAATAGTTTACTTAGCAATGGCTGCTTTGAAAAAAATAATTTTACCATTTGATTATAAGTGAATTGAAATAAATCTTCACTTGAAATTTTAAATCGAATTACATTACCTAATAACTCATTATAAAATGCCCAATGACAACTAAATACTTATATACATACGTTCATAACATTTTCAGATGCTTTTTAACTTGTTCAGAAACTCAATACAGGTATATTACTTTCATTATGCTTTAACACATTTATCGCCATCCCCATTCTCTTTACAAACTGGGAAATGTTTCTCTGAAACGTTATAGATATTTATGGATCTCGGAGACCGGTCCCCGGGTATGTAGGACTCACCTGTGAAGGGCATACCCACTAAAAAACTACCTCCTCAGTGCATTCTCTTCTACTGCTTCCCACAGCTCTGAAAAGAGCTACGAGTCGGGATCGATAGGCGTGCATCAGGAGACCTCCTCACGATGGCGTAAGTGCAGCCCAGGAACCGTCTATGAGGACATTACTTCTGGGCTGCGCCATCCTATTTGCCCTTGCGGGCTTACACGCCTTCTTCAATTCTTCTTTTGTGGTCCAGGATGGCTTTGCAGAAATTGCAAATCCTGGACGACTTCTCATGACTCTCTAGCATCAGCCGAATGATATTATCAGGCCCACATGGTCCTATGTCTCTCCAGAGGCACTCCCTTTCAAGGCGAAACACCTCGCACTGAAAGAATGAGTGAAGTGCATCGTCTCGGGGAGCGCAACTGTGGGCACAGCTCGGATCCGGTACTTTCCCCATCTTGTGGAGATAGGATCGAAACCGACCGTGCCCCGATAAGAGCTGTGTGAGGTGGTAATTAACCTCTCCGTGCGACCTCGGGAGCCAAGGCTTTAAATGATTGATCAGACGAGCCGTCCATCGGCCACGCGGATCCCTCTCCCAGCGCTTCTGCCATTCGGTTATCGTGACAGCTCTGGCCCGTGCAGCTGTCTCTATTCTGCCGACAATATTCTTATTCTGGTGGACAAATTTCTTTTCTTGTGCCTGGTGATCAATGGGGGTAACACATGCGATTACCAGCACCGCCGACTCGGAGACCGTACGGTAGGAGCTCACGATGCGTAATGCCCCTGTACGCTGCACTGCCGCCATTCTTTTTCTATATTTTTGGGCCATCAGTGCATCGGCCCATACCTCCGCGCCGTATAGCATGATGGATTCAGCTGTCCTTCTGAGCAGACGCCGCTTGCAGGGTGCTGGACCACCGACATTGGCCATCAACCTGCTAAGTTGTGCTGTCACTCGGGCAGCTCTATCCGCCACTTTTTTTATTTGGTCCCAGAAGGTCAGCTTGGAATCAAGCGTCACCTCCAGGTACCTTACAGCTGTTTTGGTACTCACCGTCGTGTCTCCAACCTGCATAAGGCGTATCTTTGGGATACGCTTCTTAGTTAGCAGCACGATCTCCGTTTTCGCCGCCGCCAGTTCTAAGCCATTGTTCTTCATCCATCTCTGCACTCGACGCATCACCTGGTTGAGTCGCATCTGTGCAGCGTCATAATCCCTAGCGATGATAACAACTGCTACATCATCTGCGTATCCAACAAAAAAGGTGTCCTCAGGCATCTGCATCCGGAGTATTCCGTCATATGAAACGTTCCACATGTCGGCTCCGAGTACAGACCCCTGAGCCACCCCGGAACTCAGTTTTTTCCTGCTTCGACCGTCCGATGTCTCGTAAACCAAGTATCGATCCTTAAGGTAGTCATCCAATATACGAAGTATAGAAGGTGGCATCCGAAAGTCTCGCTCCATGGCCCTCAAAACATTTGCCCATCCAACAGAGTTGAAGGCATTCCGAACGTCAAGGGTAGCCAGGAGGCAAACAGGTCGAGAGTAGTGATTATCCCTCTCTGTGCACCTCGCCGCATCAACAACCTCGAGGATTGCGTCCACCGTCGCCCTGCCTCCCCGGAATCCGTACTGTCTGTCAGCCAAGCCGCCGGCAGCAGCAACAGCTCCCAAGAGTCGTGACTTCAGTAGGCGCTCCATCAGCTTTCCAGCTGTATCTAACATACATAGAGGTCGATACGACGAGGGCGCCTCCGGCGGACCCTTGCCCTTGTCGATAAGCACAAGTTTCGCCACCTTCCAGCTAAAATAGAATAAACCAGCTGTCAAGCACGAATTGTACATCGACATAAGGAGTTCTGGATGCTCCTCAACTACTATTTTCAGCACCTCTCCTGGAATTCCGTCAAGTCCTGGAGCCCTCTTATTCCGCATGGTTCTCACGGCTCTACCGAGCTCCTCTTTGCTGAAAAGAGGTACATCCAGTTCTCGTTTCGGTGGAGCTGGATCAGACCTATCAGGGTGGGTAGGGAACAGGGTATCTACGATGTTCCGCATTGTGCCGGAGTCCAAGGTGCCCATGTTTCCATGAGCTCCCAGTTTTCCAGCAACTACCCTGTATCCCAATCCCCATGGATCCCCATCTATGTCTTCACACAGCGCCTTCCAGCATCGGCGTTTGCTGGCTTCGATCGCTCGTCGAAGGGCTTTCTTAGATAGCTTGTATTCAGCCCTCATCAAAGTGATGTCATCTCCGTGTTTACGAGCTCTCTGTGACATTCCTCGTATATGTAAACACCTACGCCTCATATCAGCTATCTCAGCCGTCCACCAGTAAACAGGACGCCTTTTTCCACCAACCACTTTGCACGGCATCGACTCTTCGCAAGCCCGGCGTAGAATGCGCATTGTGGCGCTAGTCAACTCCCTGGCATGCTGAATTGTCGATGAGCCATTTGGAATCCTAACAAGGCTTTGCTGACCGCGTTCAATGGCCTGTGAGAATTTCTCTCTATTTATCCCAGCAACGTTCCATCTAGGGGGCCCTCGCGAATTGTGTCCAGTGAAACCTGGCATTCTATCACATACGCGGAATGTGATGTACTGGTGATCGCTGGCTGTGTAGTCCTCGATCACCTGCCAGTCCTGGATTCGAGAGGCCAGATGTTCTGTCGCAAAGGTCACATCAGGTATAGTTTCGGCATAGCCCGGTCTCCTGAAGGTCGAAGTATTGCCAGTATTTAGAACTATTAGACCAAGTCTGGACGCTAGTTCCATGACTCTTCGACCTCTGGAGCCGGGCTCCGCCATGCCCCATTCTAGGGCCCTTGCATTAAAGTCACCTGCCATTACCAGCTCACCTTTCATTTCTTTGACGGTGTCTTCCAGGTCATCTAATATGACCTGGTAGTCACCTATGGCTTGGTTTGGTGTAAGATAGCAACTCACAAACGTGATGTGATTGCATGTTACCCAAACATAGCCATTTCCAGATTCATGATCCTCTACTTTTGTTTTTCGTGGGTCAGGAATCCAAATGGCTGCCGTTCCATAGTTATCGGTGAACCAACCTACTCCTTCTCTGTTCCGATACTGTTCGCTGATAATTAATATATCAGCATCAGTATCGTGGCAAAGCCGAAGAAGGAGGTGATCAGCTGTCCTGCTGCGATTAATATTCCCTTGCAGAATTACGATCATTTAGCCTTTTTTGAGAGAGCCTCGCGAAAAGTCGGACAGGCGCCGGAACCTGCACGATTTCGCTTCACCTTTACAGAGAAAGCATTCGGGTTCTGCGGTGCAAGACGCAACCTTGTCTTCTCTCTGTCCACAATGACAACAACAGGCGCTACGATCAGGGCCTTTACAGCTATGGCTCCGGTGGCCATATCCTAGGCACCTGTAGCACCTCGTCATTATTTCGCGGCGGCGTACACGACAAGTCACCAGGCCCACTCGCAAAAACCCGATCTTCAGCATACGCACGGCAGCAACCTCTTCCAGCACTACGATGGCAGCACGCTGTTCCGCAGTGTTGGTTTTGGTCACTCTAACCTGCAGCTCGCCACAATAATCTGGCAGTTTACTTTTATCGCCATCCTGATTCTCTTTACAAACTGGGGAATGTTTCTCTGAAACGTTATCTGTTTAGCAAGTTAGTGTACATCTATAATTCTTGAATAATGTTAATGTTAATTCAAAAATTTAACTAATTTAGTTAATATAATAGCAAAAAAAATCTTTTCGTACCTTCCTATTTAAACTATAGTCTATGGTATCACATACATCCTCCTATGTAATTATAATATCTCGCGACGATCGCCTACTAGTCACTTTATCTTTGTAATAACTCCACATTAATTATAATATATAGTATTAATTAGTAACCGAAATTTAGCTAAACAAATCATGCCAAATAAATTTATTTCAAGCATGCACTAATTGAAAAGAACATTTTTTTTTATATTAAATTTAGAATACAGATATAAATGGTAAAATATGAAAATAATCAAAATTTCAAACAAATTTTTATATTTAATCAAAATCAATAATAATCAAAATTTTCCTGCCGTTTCGCAAAAACGTCTTTAATTTATTTGTTTTTTAACAACATCTTGAGCTCATATCATTGACTTTGAATATACACTTCTAGTTTATGTTTTGTTCACACCTATTCACGTTGCACACATATTCCACACAAATTTGTTTGTTAAGATACATACCTAAATGTGTAATTTAATTTTATCGAAACACATTTATAAGCCCTTTTTTGAAAATATAACAATGTCCTATTGAATTTAGTTCATGTGCATCACGTGCACTTATGCTCAATGATTTTACTTTTCCATAGATCAAAGAACTAGACTGCTTTACAGCATTGTGCACCGAAATTTTACTAAATGCAGTATCAATAATATTTAGTAATCAGTATATTGCCTTTGTAGGCTACTTAATGCTCACATGAAGTCATCATGAATCTTGTCAGGAAAAGAAATATCATCTAAGAGTATAAATCCACTTCGCTGGTGTAGTATGGTATAATAAACAACTAGCATAATATGAGCGACAAGCGCCGCAGACTTTGTACATTAATAATAATTAATATTTTTATTATTTGTAATTTAATTATGCAATAATAATATTATTCGATAACAATCATAAACAACACACAATCTATATTCACTTCATCGCCAACGAATGAGCGCCTAACTCTCCTGCAAACATAGTATAAAGCTCGCATACATACAAATACATCACTGCTTGCGCGTGATTATATCAGCCGTTGCTTACCACACTCTGCGCACGCTTAAGAGCTCGCGCCATGTGCGCACGACATACGTCCGCGTGATAGACCGCGGCAATGGCCACTTCTGCCCGCACGCGATCGCCAGATGGTAAGAAAATTAATTATCTCTTTCAGGTCGATCGAGCCCCACGTTGGACGCCATTTTGTGATGCGAAAATTTAAAATAAAACCAACACAATTTAATTGTACTTATGTCGACTACCTATATACAAATTCATAAATTTTTTTTTTCACCAGTCCCTTGATGAGAAGGCGTAGCGAGCTCGAAACGTTGGACAAGACTTCAATTAGGTAAGGGTGTTAGGGACAGTCAGACTGCACTTTACTAATAAAGAATTTTTTCAGCTAATATTTTATTTGCCGATTAGTCTACGGGGGTGAATGTAAACAAAGACAGTCTGACTGTCATTATAATTTTAATTTATTTTTTAATTTAATTTTCATTTTTAATTTTTATTTTATTTTTATTTAGTTTTATTTTTATTTTTTAATTTTAGATTGAATTGATTGGACTGTAAGACCAATAAAAAAAATTTATTAATTTAAATCCAACAAAATTTTTTTTTAAAATTTGATGCTGGATCCGCATACACAAAAAATCTTATCACGTTACACTTACCTGAAATCCACTGAGGAGGCTCTGCCGATCTCTCACGGAGAAGTTGTTGCTACGTGGGGGACGAGCTAGTAATTGAAGGGAAAAGAAAAAAAAATATAACGGAATTTTCTGATCGTGAGGAGTAGTAGGCTACCTGTCCGCACACCCTTTATTGCCGGTCTAACAGCTTCAATTTAAGAACGCGAATGATCGTGGCTCCGACTCCTGATGCGTCCCGATCACCGCGACCACCGACACGACTGTTTCCCAAAAAAAAAGAAAAACCCCAACCCGATGTGCACTCTCCTCCCTCCCCCGAAGGCAGATTGCCGATGGTGGCGGATTTGTGGAGGAAGGGCGGCGTGGAGGCACCGCGACTCTCTGTCCGGTGGGCCCTGTTGGACTTTTCCGCCGTCACCTTGTCTCATCACTCTTCACCCTCACTATCTCTTTCTTGCGTCGTTTCTCCTTTGCCGCGCCGTCTCCCGTTCATCTGCTCCTGCCTCTTCCTTTTACTCGCTTCTTCCCTCTCTTTCTACCTTATCCTCGATCTCTTTATACTTAAATTTTTTTCTTTCGCCACCCTATCCCAACTCTCCAGGCTTATCCACTGCTTCCTCCCGGGTTTCTTTCTCTTACTCACTTGCTGGAAATCTTCACTCTAAATTTCGCCCTCCACAATTACTACAGTACACGCCCATGACGGGCTTTTGTATATGATGAAAATGCCACTCTCTTCTTCTGACTGGGAGCCGTGCGGCACCGACACTGGGTCGAAAACCCACGATTCCACATGAGAATCAATGCGACGGGACATGTTCGTTGCGTTACATGTTCCGAGAGGAAAAATTATACGTAATTGTATTACACTAGTTTCACACATAAAATTAATATCACACTATATACGCTCCGCGCTCTCGAAAAAGAAGGGAGATACGACGGCCAAAAACATAGCCGTGCAAAATTCATTGCGACCGATATATAAATTTATTATACAAATATATCGCGAACACAATAAACACATTAAATTATAATAATTTATTTCCGTCACACACGCGAAAAGAATAATAAATGTAAAGTCAAATATAAAGTCAAACTATTAGAATACACGAAAATATAACCAAACTAAAACCTCTCTCTCTCTCTCTCTCTCTCTCTCTTTCTCTACTGCTAAGCTTAAGTTCGAAGCATACGATAGAGGGGATACACTGCGCGCGGTAAGAGAGAGCGGCATCAAGCGGCCGCTATCCCCCCCTAATACACGCCGTACGCCAGCAGCGAATACTGCGGTAAGCGAACGCGCAAGCTTTATACTGTCGGGCGCATTCCAGTGTACACAACGGGTGTTCGAAAACGAATTCGCCCGCTGTATTTAATTAAAATAATTAAATAAAAATATTAATTGTACTTAATAGATATATATACATATATATATATATATATATATATATATATATATATATGTATATGTGCGTATACACTATTATACGTGTATATAATCACTGTACGCAGCACACCAGCTGCAAACATAAATAATCAATTGCAAATAATAATTATTATGATTATTATTAAATATTATTATTATTAATCATCATTATTATTAATATAATTATTATAATTCGGCGGCTGGTCCAAAATTGAACGAGCGGCGACGGAAATAACCGACCGTTTTAGTATAACAGGGCCTGCAAAAGGCAAAATCAACAGTTCGCCCGGTTAACCGACTGTCCCGAATTCGAGTCACACGAACTCTCCCCGGAGCTAAAAACTCATCCAGAGCTCAAAATAATCCTCACATTAAATCCTGCCCGAAACTATTAGTTTGATCTCGGTTGCGAGGCGCTCCACAAAAGACAGACGACTGATAGCTTTACTTATCCGCAAGTGAACGTGATCCTGGTGGCGAGGTGCTCCTCAAAAGACCAGCCGTTCTCTTATCCTTTACATTTATTTTGCTTTCTGAAATTATTAGCTTGATGTCTGTTGCGAGGCGCTCCTCAAAAAACAGACAGCTAATAATTTTACTCATCCCTGAGGGAAGGTGATCCTGGTTGCGAGGTGCTCCTCAAAAGACCAGCCGTTCTCTGATACTGAATAGACATTTTCCCCTTAACTCTTGATCCTAGTTACGAAGCGCTCCTCAGAAGACCACCGCAGTTAAGTTCACCTTAGAATAAACCTATTTTTAAATTCTATCTACCGTATTTTTATAGTTCCACGCGTGGAAAATAGCACCGGGAATCCGTGCGGAAAATAGCGCCGGATTAAACTACGCGACGCGGAAACTAGGGCGAAGCCAGTAGCTATAATATATAGATATATATAAATCCAGCTAAAATTATTTCTCTTAAGTAATTGTTTCATTTTATTTTCATTTCATTTTATTTATTTCATTAAATCTTGATAGCACTTTATGATGGAAAACTTGTTAGATTTCAATTCGGGAACTGTTAACTTTATAAACAAGATGTAATTGAAAAGATTATAATACAATCTATGTGCAATACTGTAGAAGCGGCAAATTGTAATTTTTGGTAACAATGTTAGCTTGACACTACTTACACTATGCTAAATAAAAAAATGTGTTTCATCCTTTTATTTTTTTTCATTATTATCCACACCTCAAAGCGTCTTATATGCCATTGCCAGTTTTAAAATTTTACTACTACTTATTAAAGTAGAAATAACTCTTTTATTTTTATCAATAGCATTAGCATTATTATCCTTCCGACATTTCTATTAGTATTTTTTTTAATTTATAACACTCTTGAAATTATTCACCATATTTAGTATATATAGCACTTATAATAATTTCACTCTTATGCCTCCCTCCTTCTACAGAGAGAGTAAACTTTATTTATGATATTCTCTAAATTATTAACAATTATTTTTAATCCAAATTCATTATCTTTATTAGCCATAACCTTTTTCCTTTATTATTATTTATTGATGCTATTTTAGGTTGATTAATTTTTTTTTTTGATTATTATTTGTGACACTTATTTACAGTTGTTCCTATCTCCTTTTCTTTTCATTGTCCGATGTTTGCACCACTGTAACTTTTATTTAGTAATTGTCTTTGACTTATTTTTTTTCTCCTTTTGTATATCAACTTATTCATAGTTAGCTTTGATATTCATTATCTTCGTTTAAATTATTTAACTTTACTTAACTAGACCTTTAACTTAATTTAACTTTGAACTTAAACTTAATAAATTTTTATTCTTTTTCCTTTTTTTATTACATAATGCATCTTAATTTGGGCCAATTTGAAAATAATGGCCAAATCCGTACCCTCGTCTATCGAATGATTCATTCAGGTTGTATACACCTTAGATTTACACGACGAAGGGAGTATCACGAACGTATTATTATTATCTTTGTATTGCAATACAGTCCATTTATGCGATTATTTTAGGCGCGAGCGATACACAGAAAGAAACACGCACTATCGTTCATTTTTCTTTCGCGTGAGTACGTCTCGGCACTCCAGGCCATGCAATGGCATTATTGAGGTAACCTAACATCACTGTCCCTCCGTAGACGGCTGTGCATGTCTGGTGGAGTGGTGGGATAAGAGAGCGGAAGACGGTGTCGAGCACAAGGCGGGACGACGCGCGCGAGCGCCTTGAGTTTTTTTTTCTCATCGTGGGATGGTGCGCGCGCCGTCTTCATTCATTCTGGACAATTCAGCGCGGACGCCTCATGACATATGCTCGCAGCAGTAGGTTATGACTCGTAAGTGAGGAAAAAGGAGATCAAACGAAGGGGAATGAGACGAAGTCGAGTGAATACGCCAAAGACCAGTAGTTGTTATTTTTCCGGTCCATTGTCAACGCTCGTCTAATTGCTTGGATATACAGACGCATTGACTAGACGACGTTCATGATAAAAAAAGGCTATCTTTCTTCGTCTACTTCACTGTATTGGCGATAATGAGGATAGATTTTAGACGAAGAAAGATAATCTTTACTTACAAGACGCGATTATAGCGCTTCGTTAATGCATCCCTATCCCCAAGCAGTTACGCAAGCGTTGACGAGCGACAGGAAAAAATTGCTCGTTTTGGCTGTATTCACTCGACTGCGCCTCAATTCCTTTTGTTTGATCTATTTCTTTCTCGTTCACGGGCGATGACTGGTCTATCTAAGTCCTGATTGGATCACAGACATTGGCTCGTACTTCAAAAACTAGTAACAAATGACCTTGTAACATGAGCACTTTGGTGTGGGCTAGTTCGTGCTCCGGCTCAACGCGCCTCGGCCCCGATCGCTCAGCACGCCATCGGGTTCTTTTCACCCCACCAAAGGCTATGTTCAATTCGTTTTAACTTGCATAAACGAATGGCTCCGGCTCAACCCGCCTCGGCCCCTAGTCGCTCAACGCGCCACTAGGTTCGTTTGTGCAAGGATATTTTGCTTTAATTTTTACGGTGTGTACTGTACTTTGGCCCACGCTCAACACGCCTAGGCCCTTGGTCGCTCAACTCGCCACCAAGTTTGTTCTAGTACACGCCAGTTCGCGAAAATTCAATTCTCACTCTCGCTCAACCCGCCAGAGTTTGAATTAAATTTTTAATAAATTTATTTATCATTTTTTTTCTTTCTTTGCTGGATTTTGGGAAACTGAAATAAATTTAAATTTTTGTTAAATATTAATTAAGTTTATTAAACTTTATTTAATAAAAAAGAGAAAAATTAACAAAAAATTTTATAAACAAAAAAACTTAATAATAATAATAAAAATATAATTTATAATAAACGGCATCTTAACTATCAGCCGTTTCTTTAACGCCCGCTTTGTTGCCATTATCCGCTGTAACATAATAAACAAATTATATCATAAAATAAATGTATTTTATGATGTACATAATTTTAAATAAATCATCTCTAATTTAAAATTTACAAGTTTTAATTATTATTTATCTCGTTTTCGTGTCTCGCCCCGAGTGTGCAGAAACTTGTCGCCCGCTATCGCGCCGACGACAGGTCCCCCTCGAAAAGCCAGTTTCGAGGTCGCTGGCACACTGAATTTTTGCAATCAGTGCGGCTCTATTTGAGAATTAGGAGAGAGCGCTCGCTCTCCCCTTACCGCACTGTACCGCGCCATAGTTTTTGGGCAGCGCCGTCGCCGCTCGCGAGAATTCGCGAATTGATTCGCGAATTTTCGCTCGCCGCTGCTCTTCGAGCCGCCTGCGGCCAGAGAGCGCTCGCTCATCCTCGCCGCTGCCGGCGCTTTATCCCCGCGCCGCGCCGCGCCACGAAGCCTTCGGCGCTCCCCCTTCGCCGCGCTGCGCCGCTCACGACTTCGCGACTTATTTCATATATTAAGATTTCTGCGCGAGACTATTGTCTCGTCGCATCTCTCCCTTCCCCCGTGAAGAGTGAAACGCGATAACAAAAACGAAACGGAGATAACTACATAATACAATTTTGAATTTATTATGCCGGACTCGGTGAAATAAATTGCGAGGAACCCGGTTTCGCGCATATTATTATGTTGGTTTTTCGATAAATAAAAAAAAACAAACCTTTAGGTTTTCCGACCCTTATTGCTCCTGTTTTGGCGTCTATCCGGATGCGCCATCGCAGACCGTTGTCCCGAGCCCTGTATTCGCGCACTCCCGGCGGGATCACGACTTCCGGCCCATTTGGGATTTTTACCCTTCTGGGCCGTGGGGGCTCCGGGATGGAAATCCGACGGAATCCTTCCGCCGGATTCGGAGGCACCTGGAATGATGTGTCCCGCTGCTGCCGGTGGATGGGCGGGAGTGTTATCAGCGGTGGTGGGAACGCTAAGGGTCTCGGGCGCGTCTGTAGCCGCTCCAGCCGCACCATTGGCCTCCTGGCCATAGCCTCTAGGACCGCCTTACTGGTCGGCTGATATTCCATCGTAGGCAGTGTCTGCTGTGGGGTGGGCTGAGGGAAATATCCCTCATCTCCAGCCACCTCCCCGAAGTACGAGGTATCTTGCTCGTCAAGCCAACGCTCGAATTCCTCATATAACTCCTGCGGCGTCATATTCATTATGGCTTCCATCTTAACTTAAGCACGGTAGATTTTACACTGATCAGATTTGTTCTCTTTAACTTTAATTAAATCTTAAAGTTAGAACATGTTGAATAGTAGGCAAGGGCGTATTTGTTTACTTTTATTTCCCGACTCGACCGTATGTGTGAATTTATTGTCGAGGTAGGGAATTGTAAAGCCCATGCCTATATACAAAATTATTTGTATAGTTAGTTGATTATTTAAATTTTGTGTCTTGATCGTGTGTGATGCAGAATATAGATTCTCGATCGTGAGTCGCGTTTATTTAGGAAAAACAACCTTTTTCCTCCCGATTTATTTCCGAGCCGTATTACATTGTACTTATCATTAACTCGCTATATACAGAATTATTAATTCGCTATATAAAATTTGTAACTCGCTATTTTAAATTATTCGCTATTTTAAATGATTAACACGCTATATACATAATTATTGACTCGCTATTTTAAATTACTCGCTATTTTAAATGATTAACACGCTATATACATAATTATTGACTCGCTTACTTAATTATATTATTTACTTATTACTATTGCCGGCAATATACACTATTATACAATTTTACAAAATTATTTACAAAATTCACGTATCGTAACCGGTATACGGTTTTATGTCCTTGATATGAATTTTTTCTATTAGTTTCCCATCTGCTCCTTGCAGATCAAATATGACTGGGGAAACTTTCTTTATTATTGCAAATGGCCCACTATATTTTTCGCAAAGTTTTGCATTGAGCTGATTTGCCTTATTTGACAGTATGTGTTGACGCTTCAGGACTTGTTCGCCAACACGTGGCTGCCAATCGCGTCGGCGTAAGTCATAATATTTTCTCTGTCGCGAGAAAGACTGTGCCGTTTTTATTTTGGCGAGCTCAAGTGCTTCCTGAATATTCCTTATCCTTTCTTCAGCTTTTGATTTTGACCGCTGTCCTATTTCTTGTTTCAGGCTACCTGGTGCGCTTAGCTCTCGTCCGAAATTTAAATAAGCTGGCGTATAACCCGTGCTATCGTGCATGGCTGTGTTATATGCAAATGAAATTTCGTTTAGATAATTATCCCATGTTTTTTGGGACTTATCTATGTACTGTTTTACCATAGTTTTTACAGTGCGATTTACCCGTTCTACAGGATTGCACTGGGGTGAATACGGTGGCGTTGTTCGATGAGTAATTTTCGCATTTTTTAATATTTGGCGAAACTCATTCGAAATAAATTGTCTACCGTTATCACTCACTATTACTTGCGGGCATCCAAAACGTAATATAATCTGTTCTTGGATTGCTCGTCCTATGGCAGCACCCGTTGCTTTCCGTAATGCACGTAGTTCGATCCATTTCGTTAATCGATCCTGCATTACAAGAAGCATAATGTGTCCGTTATTCGATCGTGGAAGAGGCCCCACCAAATCAACAGAGACCATCTCCCATGGCTGTTTTACATTTGTCGCGTGCATTTTTCCCGCCGGGGCTGACTGCTGTGCTTTATGCTTTTGGCAGTTTATACACGCGCGTACATACCGTGTGGCTTCACGGAACATGCCTGGCCAGTAGTAGTTTTTAGCTAATTTTGCTAAAGTTTTAGCTACTCCTAAATGTCCTGCCGTGGGATCATCGTGGTTTTCCCTCATTATTCGCTGTTTTTCTGTATCACTTATGCATATTTTCCACTCGCTTAATTCATTTGTTTCATTAAAATCAAGCGTGTGTAATATGTGCCGATACAATCTATTTCCTTCTATCCTATAATCCGGAAAATCTTTTGGATTTTCTAATACCGATTTATAAGTTTTCTCGTACCATTTATTTTCCGTTTTGGATATCGCATTTATTTCGACTGGATTCCGTGATAGTATGTCAGCTACGTTGTTTTCTGTCCCTTTTCGATACTGTATATCGAAATCCCATTGTGCTAGTTCCAGTGCCCATCGTGCTAACCTTCCTGATGGATTATCTAACTTCTCCAACCATTTTAATGATTGGTGATCCGTTACCACTGTAAACGGATAACCTTCTAGATATGGGCGCATTTTCCATATGCCCCACCGCACAGCTAAACATTCCAATTCAGTGACGGAATAGTTTTTTTCAGCTGGATTTAGTGTGCGGCTAGCATATGCTATGACGTTCTCTTTTTCTCCGTCTATCTGTGTTAGCACGGCGCCTAGGCCAAGCAGACTCGCATCTGTTTGCAGGACAAAAGGCAGATTCCAATTTGGACATGCCAAAACAGGAGCTTCCGTTAAGTTTTTCTTTAGCTCTTCAAAAGCCGTTGCTTGATCCTGTGTCCATGTCCATTCTGTTTTCTTCTTTAATAATATACTTAACGGTGCTGCTGTTTTTGACAAATCTTTAATAAAACGCCTATACCAGGAAAGCATTCCAAAAAATCTTTGCAATTCTTTTTGATTTTTTGGTGGTGGTATTGCTGAAATCGCTTTAATTTTTTCAGGATCTGTTCGGATTCCCTGTGCATCAACCACGTGTCCCAGGTACGTAAGTTGTGACCTTGCAAATTTGCATTTTTCTGGATTCGGCTTTAATTTGGCAGCCCGCAACCTTTCAAAGACTGTCTTTAGCAATTCTTTATGTTCTTTGTATGTCTCGGTGACGATAATTATGTCATCAAGATATGCAAATGCATTTGGTGCCATATCAGGTGTAATAATTGTATCTAGCAATCTCTGAAACGTTGCTGGGGCAGTATGTAAACCAAAAGGCATTACATTGAACTCATAAAGGCCTCGTCCTGGCACTGTAAAAGCCGTAAGAGGCTTACTTTCTTCTGTCAGGTTAATTTGCCAATAGCCATTTTTAAGGTCAATAGTTGACAGTATTCGTGCGCCCTGCAACTTAGCAAGAATTGATTGTATTTGTGGCAGGGGGTAAGCATCCTTTTTCGAAATTTTATTTAAACAGCGAAAATCCACACAAAATCGAGGTTTGCCGTCTTTTTTCCTTGCGATTACTACAGGACTACTCCATGGGCTGTCTGACGGTCGTATTATGCCCTCTTTTATCATTTTATCAACTTCCTCGTTGATAATTTTTTGCATTGCCGGGTTTCTAGCTCGGTAACGTTGTTTTAATGGTGTAGTGTCCGTCAGTCGTATTTCATGTTTCACACAAGGCGTAGCCCCTTTAATAGAATTAAATTTTTCCATTTCTGTATTTATAAATCTTTCTAAGTCTTTCTTTTGCTGTTTTGGTAACTCTTGCAATCCTGTTTGAAGGTTCTGAATACTTGAGATTTGATTTATAAATATATTACTATTTCCAAGTTTTTTTCCTTTCAATGAAACGTCGATGTTCAATTTAGTTAAAATATCCATTCCTAGGATAATTTTACTACTTAATTTATTCATTACGTAAAATTCTTGATTTACGTAATAATTTTTTATCTTGACTATGCCTTTTATCCCTTTCATGTCGGATATCAATGCACCGTTTGCCAGTATTGCTGCTTTGGATTTTTTTACCGCAGTCCAATTGCATTTATTTTTGCAATGGTTTGCCACGTCCGGCCGTATGAAAGAATTAACTGAACCTGTGTCAACTAATGCTTTATACTTTTTTTTGCCTATTTTTGCTATTACAAAATAGCGTAAGTCTAATTGTTGGTCGGCCGGGCCTGTGATGGTCCGGCCGCAATTTCGTTTCCCGGCTTTTGGCATTTGCAGTCGCGCGAAAATACGCCGTCTTTGCCACACCGGGTGCAAAATTTTCTTTGTGCATTTTTGCATTGGAAACGTGTATGGCCTTGTTGCTTACAACGCCAGCAACATTTACTCTTGTCGTACGACGACGTAATTGCCATTATTGCATTTCGTGGTTTCACGAATGATCGATGATTTTCGGAAGTTGATTTTGTTTTATCTCCTTCCATTCTATTTAATTTTTCTCGTACAATTTCTACCTTCCGGACTAAATCACTTACGGAGGCTATGTTTTCTCTTGCAACATATAATTGCAATTCAGGCAACATATTTTCGTACAAATTGTCTAATTGTGTACGAATATCTAAACCTCCGCGACGTCTCATTAACGTACATAAGGCGTTCGCGTAATCTAAAATCGATTCCTTCGATTTTTGTTTTCGGTCTATTATTTGCCTATCTAGCTGTCGTTGTTCATTTGGAGGTAAGTAAAATTCTCTCATTAATTTTTGCAATCCCTCCCACGACGTGATATCTCTAGCAAAATTTCGAAACCATTGTTGCGCGTCGCCTCTCAATAATTCCGGTAAGCCCTGCAACAATTGTGCGTCTGTTAGGCCGTAGACGGCACGCAATTCCGAAACTCTTTCCAGGAATGCGTGAACATTTTTCCCGTCGAAATGGCAATTCCATTTCCTCATCTGGTCGGCTATTTTTGCCGCCGGATTAACGGGAATATTCGCCATAATTTGATTCGGTGTTGGAAGTACATTACTTTCTCCTAATAGTGGAGACGATGTATTTTGCAATTTCTCGGTGAGCAATTGCTGCTCATCGGCCGTCCTGTCGTGCTCTTCTACGTAATCCGGTGCGTCGTCTGGCTTATCATTAAAAAATTCCGGATTTTGACTTACATATCGTACTAATCTCTGCCGGAGTTGGACAACATTACCGTCTAGACTTAACTCGAATTTCGCTAATTCTATAAGCAACTGCTCCCTACGAAGCTTATATATCCACGAGACCTTCATTGTTTTTATTCGACTACTGACAATATTGCTATCTACTCTATATATCCCATCCAGCAAATAATTCCGTTCAATAAATCAAAATTCAAAATTTAATAAGGATTTTTAAAATTTTAGATTAAATAGTATCAATAAGCACGACTGTGTCCATGAAATTCGCCTGTTCGGGCGCCATGTAACATGAGCACTTTGGTGTGGGCTAGTTCGTGCTCCGGCTCAACGCGCCTCGGCCCCGATCGCTCAGCACGCCATCGGGTTCTTTTCACCCCACCAAAGGCTATGTTCAATTCGTTTTAACTTGCATAAACGAATGGCTCCGGCTCAACCCGCCTCGGCCCCTAGTCGCTCAACGCGCCACTAGGTTCGTTTGTGCAAGGATATTTTGCTTTAATTTTTACGGTGTGTACTGTACTTTGGCCCACGCTCAACACGCCTAGGCCCTTGGTCGCTCAACTCGCCACCAAGTTTGTTCTAGTACACGCCAGTTCGCGAAAATTCAATTCTCACTCTCGCTCAACCCGCCAGAGTTTGAATTAAATTTTTAATAAATTTATTTATCATTTTTTTTCTTTCTTTGCTGGATTTTGGGAAACTGAAATAAATTTAAATTTTTGTTAAATATTAATTAAGTTTATTAAACTTTATTTAATAAAAAAGAGAAAAATTAACAAAAAATTTTATAAACAAAAAAACTTAATAATAATAATAAAAATATAATTTATAATAAACGGCATCTTAACTATCAGCCGTTTCTTTAACGCCCGCTTTGTTGCCATTATCCGCTGTAACATAATAAACAAATTATATCATAAAATAAATGTATTTTATGATGTACATAATTTTAAATAAATCATCTCTAATTTAAAATTTACAAGTTTTAATTATTATTTATCTCGTTTTCGTGTCTCGCCCCGAGTGTGCAGAAACTTGTCGCCCGCTATCGCGCCGACGACAGGTCCCCCTCGAAAAGCCAGTTTCGAGGTCGCTGGCACACTGAATTTTTGCAATCAGTGCGGCTCTATTTGAGAATTAGGAGAGAGCGCTCGCTCTCCCCTTACCGCACTGTACCGCGCCATAGTTTTTGGGCAGCGCCGTCGCCGCTCGCGAGAATTCGCGAATTGATTCGCGAATTTTCGCTCGCCGCTGCTCTTCGAGCCGCCTGCGGCCAGAGAGCGCTCGCTCATCCTCGCCGCTGCCGGCGCTTTATCCCCGCGCCGCGCCGCGCCACGAAGCCTTCGGCGCTCCCCCTTCGCCGCGCTGCGCCGCTCACGACTTCGCGACTTATTTCATATATTAAGATTTCTGCGCGAGACTATTGTCTCGTCGCAACCTAAATGAAAATTAATATTTACACATAACTTTTCCTTCTGGATAGCATGCAGCTAATATGAGTAATCTGATACACCGTGCATCTATATATATAATAAAATCGATTATATTTTCTAATTCGAATGTGTAGGTTTTTTCCTTTTTAAAGACTTTCAGTATATTTCTTTCTGGAATGAAAAAAGAAAATAGTAATTACTTTAAGACTACTACTTACTACCCTTTCTACACTGGCCCTTTCTCATCTGAAAGTTCGAATCTTCTGACTCAATTTCAGCTCTTAATGTAAAAAATTGAATATAAGAAAAAAGTGACAGCTATGAATACATCGATAATAGGAATAATTTAAGAGCATAATGATACTTTTAAATGTATTTTGTTAGATAAGTATAGATTTAGAATGCAAGCGAATCTGAACGAAACTAGTGCATAAAAGTTCATTGTATGTTAGCGTTTGGAGCCGTTATCTAAAAGGAATCTTATCTCTGGACAAGGATAGGACAAATTGGAACAGAATAAGTCCACAATGGGATTAATAATATTGTTGTAATCGCGAAACGAATCTGAGTTAACTTCTTTTGTTGCAGCTAATCCTACACGCTACTTGGAAGAGCTTGGGACGAGGACGATCACCGAGCTCAGTCCCTATCTAAAATTTAATTTCATTTGATGAATTTACTTTAATTTTCTTTTTATTTTTTTGTTAGTTATTTTAATATTTACGAACAAATTTTTGTATTTATTTCTTACGAAATGAAAATACGACTTTTGTTTTTGATCAAATCCAAATCTGCCGTAAATTTAAAACACTCCGGATTTCTGAAAGCATAAAATAATTCATGTCCCTCGAACTCCAGTGGATTGAGCGTAAAAACTCTAGAAACCAAAGTTGACAGATCAAAAGTTCTCCTACCAAACGAAAAGTGTTGAATTTGCTATAATAACAAAACGGGTTGAATTAGCTATTTCAAGTTGTCATAAAGAGAGTAAGACTATTAACTGCGATAAATGTCTCCAAGCCCATAATTTCATTAAATGAGAGAATAAGTGTGGAAAATCAGGGTAGCATTGGATACACTTGGCTTCTATAATCAGAAAACTTTAGATATCTGTAATATATTAGAACGTGGGCTCTTACAATGGGCTTCTTAAATAGGAAGAGAAATAGGAAGAAATTAAAAATGGACCGGTTGCGGTACTCAAGAGGATTGTTAGTATCTATTGCTCAGACAGTGAGCCATTTTGCCAAAGTTAGAAAATGCAAGTACAATATCATTAATCTTCAAGTTTAAAAAATAACCTTACTGATATACGTCAAAGTATTTTCATAAAATAGCCCCTCTCATCGGTAGAAAAAATATATGCTCGCAAATTCCAAAAATATATTCCTCCTGACTCCAGAATCTTAGGTTACGCAACTAAGTTCAGAGTAAGTTATTTTAAATTATACTGAGATTGTGATAAAAACATTCTGGCAAAATTACTAAGTTTATTACTATGTTCTTGAAAAAATAATAACACTTCTATTAATGCAGTATATTTATTCTGAAGAAATATCGATATAAGTTCGGCGACCCCGAATGAACCGAACTAATCTGAACAAGCTATATAAGCATATCACAACGGTAATCTACAATAATTTATAAATCAAGCACTTCCGGACTCAAGGATTGATAATTGATACCCAGTTCATATATCTACTATGGCATCTACGTCAATATCTGGATAATATAAAAATATAAACTATAGTATAAAATCTACTTTTGCTCAAATTAGAGCGATTATAACTTGCACTTTGATTGGACTTTTGTACCAGTCTAAGTGGGGTCATTAATGTCACCTCCCATGACATATACGAAACTTTTCCTTCTAAAAAGGATCAGAACCTTAGACAAGTTGATGTTCGTCATACAAAAGATAAGAGAATATATGCTCCATCATATCCATAATCACATGTAATTCATATTTTTGGTAGTCTCGCTGGAGATCTAACCAAAGTAGCGTGTATTATGTGAGTACGGTATGAGTGTGTTAGAAGTGCTATAACGTTAATAAATGAGATTTAATAGATAATCGATTCTCAAGATTTTTTTGCTTAAGCTTGTATGCACATTGTACGTCATACATGTTCCAAAGGATGTTTAAGATGATCTAATGGATCCGTGTTAGATTCGAGAAGAATTTGTTCGAACTTTTTCTGAGTAGCCAAATCATCAAAGGATAATTGCATCGAATCCAACTTATTCGTTTCGAGCAAACATAACAGGTAAAACGATAAAAATATGAGACCAGGCATGAATCTGTCATTCTTCATCACAATAACGCTCGGCCACATGTTGCGGTTTCGGTCAAAAACTGTTTGGAGAATATTGGATGGAAAATTCTGCGTCTCTCTCCTTACAATTCAGACCTGCTACCATCTGGCTACTTGCTTCGATCAATGCAAAATGGAAATCTTATGGAAATATGCTTCAGTTTTGTAAAGATAAATAATTTAACAGAGGGGAAAGATAAATAATTTAACAATAATTTAATTAAAGTGATTTTACATTTATTATAAGAAACACATAAACAACCTTCACTCGGTGAGTGGAGACAAAGGCCGTTAACTATACAATTACAACGTCAAAGTTTAAAAAATATAAAATACAATTTTTCTATCGAATAAACAATAACGGCGGAAGTTTATACAAATGGTCACAAAAATCGCTAGCGCTCTTACCACAAAAATATTCGTATCATATTGTGGCATACAAGTACGTGAAGTCTAAGGCGTGAGGCTGCTTCCGCAACGCTTTCTCGGCTACCTGACAGCCCCAACGTCTTAGACACAGGGACAGCCTTTGCTGTCAACGGCAGCTAGTGGGCGCACATGCCGCTTGGGAAGATCCTAGAGTTGAGCACAGGCGCTGATCTCATCAAGGCCTCAATACCTTGGTCGCGAATTGACAGCCGATGCTGAATTGCACGTGATCAATCAAAATCAGTCGAGCTATACACAAACTTACTCGCGCCATATACTAAATCAAACACTTATGAACACACGACTTTAACCAATTTAAAGACGGTAAACCATCAATGAAAAGAAGCGAGGTCCGAACACTCGAAACGCCAAGGCAGTAATGCTTTCTCAATCTCTCTAGTAAGCAACCAGCACTCGGTATCCTAGGAGAGGGGGAGGCATATTTACAACGGGCAAGCCGAAGGGCGTACGACGGTCTTTTTATGACGCGGGAGAGAAGAACCATAATCGAAGAGGCCAGTGAGTCGCACAGTTCTACCAGGTGTGCGCATGCGTTTTCTTTCCATACTTTTAGTAAGAACCGTTGAAAATGTCTTTAGTTTCGGCTTATCTGTCATCTATGAAAAACAAACAAGTATAATGCCGAGACCAAACGTCAGATTGCGATGTGTCAAAACTGAAAAAATCGCGCTTGGAAAAATCGAAAATCAAAACAATGCTCATCGCTTTCTACGATTTCAAGGGCATTATTCATGAAGAATTCGTTCCTGTAGTAAATCGTTTAATGCTGTGTATTATAGAGGTATTATAAAGCGTTTGTTTGCCCGTATTCGTCGTGTTCGGCTAGAATATCGTGAAAGTGAAAGCTAGTGCTTGTTGCATAGTAATGCGCCGTCCCATCGGTCGATATTTGTAATTGATTTTCTGATCCAAAAGGGCATTCTGATGGTTAATTACTCGCCTTATTCACCTGATATGGCAGCTTATTACTTTTACTTAATCGGTAAATTGCATTTGGCAATGAAAGGAAAGTTTTAATGTACGTAGAAGCCATCTGAAAAGTAATGACCGCCATTTTGAAGATGATTCCAGTCGACGACATGAAAAATCCATTTAACATGTTGTTCAAACGCACTAAGCTTTGTATTGACTCCGGAGGGTACTACTAAGGATGATTAAGTAATAATATTTTAAATTACATGATTTATTTATTTTTGGAAAAATTGATATTAAATTCACTCCTTCATTGAAAAATAGAATAAATGTAATCTATTTGAGGTAATTAATATATTAGAAATAAAAAAATATGAAAAATTGAAAATTGAATAAATTTCTAAATTGAAGCGGTAGAGCTTGACCTGATAATGGATTATAATTAAAAATATTTATGTATTTTTCAAATTTCTTTGCTTCAATATGTCACAAATAATTTACTAAATATTAATAACGATTGTTTTCAGGAGATTCTACACGAATAGATGATGGATACTCTTTGTCATTAGCATTGATAGTCAGAGCAGATATATTATATGAACATCGTGCTTATATTTTAGCTTATGAAGATTTAAAGTACCTGCGAAAATTAGATGTCCGCATTTTGCACAAGTAAGTTTTATTATCTCTTTTGTATTGCAAATAATTTAATTAGCATGATTATTATTTATAAAAAACAGATTATAAAATTAAACATAGTGAAGGCTAAAAATGCCAACTGATTTGAATAGATAAAAAACAAGACTATCAGTCATCTTTAACAATTAAAGATGACTATCGTATGAATAATTTTTCTTTTTAGCTAGGTATTATTATACATACTTTTACATAAGAATCAGATAACCAAATTATATACTATGAAGAGTTCAGCTATATCATAGAAAAGATTTCAGAATTATTTTATCATTTGAAAAATACTTTTACCTGCAAATAATGCTTTTCCGTCCAAAATATCTTGAAAAATTTTATGTATGATGTAAGATTTCCTCGTTTAACAAAAAGTCTAAGAACAAAAGGCATCATGTCTTGATAGACTGAACGAAGCTTGTAAACGATTAAAACGTTGTTTATAATTACTGCAAAATTCTGTTATTTACATATGTGCGGAAAATAAAAGACTAGAATAAATATATACAGTGTGCTCCAAGATATTTAAGACTGAGTATACAAAAGACGCAATAAATGTATAAAATTTTTTCATTAAACTTTTTATTATTCAAAATAGTCTCCATTAGAAGTAATACATAACTTGGTACGACCTTCCTGTCTCTTCGTGCCTTTTAAAAATTCCTTTTTTGAAATACTTTTTAATTTCATTCTGATAGCGTCCTGTATCTTGTCTATCGATGCAAAACTGTTCCCCTTCAAGTGCATTTGAAAACATGTACAATTCCTTTATACAAAAATGTACATTTGACACCATTTCAATCAGTTTCAGCAAGTCGTGTGTATGAGAAAGTCGTTCATCTCGTTATTCCGCAGTTGGTCCATATTGAAAGAAACGCGCGCACACCTTTGTTTTTTTTTAAGTTGTTCGTTATAATAAGTTGAACGGTGGATTTTGGTATTCCATTAAGTTCTTTAAGCAACATGCAACTAGAGTTATGGTTATCCGTTCACGAGACGTAGCACAATCGACATAAACCAATTGTAATATTTCCTTCGTTCCCATTGCACTTTTACCAATTTTAAAGCAAAATTAAATTGCAAGATGTTGTTCCATTGCTTTATTCATCTTAAACCATGACAGCGACCACTTTGATACTTTCCACGCAAAGTGCTACTAAATAACTCTATGTAATCCGATGAAGTTGAAACTTTGTATAGAGGTAGATGAAGGAGGTAGTAGCTAGTGGCCAACGTTTCCTGAAGATGGGGCAAGTAGTATGGATTGTTTACCCGTAGTCTTACAACTTTTTGAGACACACTGTGTATATTTCAAATGAGTTAGGGAAGAGTCGTTTACTAAAATAAACACTAATAATTTCGTGGCATAAATTAACTTCTTATCTCTGCAAAAGTCTCTCACGAAATAGAGAAAACAGCTAGGATAATAGTCTTTTTAGTTAATTCTTTTATATATTATTGAATTATATGAAGACTGAAATTTCCAGACATCCATACACTGGTAAATAAAAAACATCTTAATAGATTATAAATAACTCGCGATTAAAAAAAGCTAGGGTCATGCACACTCTCAAATAGGGCGCTCTGCCGAACCTTATGATCATTCCTGCTTTCTAATCTATCGAGTATAATAATTTTGCCACATTATTCATTTTAAAGGAAATAAATTATACTTCGTGAAAATAAGAACACTAAATACTTTTGATTCCACAATTTCATGAACACGATCAATGGTTATATGGCAATATATCTTTTCCAATTTAGAGCAGTCCAGATTAGTCAAAAAATTTAAATAAAATGAAATTAATTATATTATTTTTATATATATACGATTATTTATATATAGATACGAAATCC
This sequence comes from Sycobia sp. Sy_11, assembly GCA_018907035.1. NCBI lineage: Eukaryota > Metazoa > Arthropoda > Insecta > Hymenoptera > Epichrysomallidae > Sycobia > Sycobia sp. Sy_11. Next base: position 43,449 of record JACCIC010000102.1, read on the forward strand.
AGGAAGCTATGGGAGTCGGAGTTAAGTACGAGAGATCGGACTTCGAACGCCATTATAGCTGCCGGGGATATAAATTCCCTCCCCTTATCGCGTTTTCCGACCTTCGAGGAACTTTCGGTTTTTTTGGAAAAGCGCGCGTACGCACTTAACATGGTTAGCTATGGGACCGATAATAAATCGGAGAAACGGATGCCAGCAGCTAGTAATAAGCCCCTCCCGGGAGCTCGTAAAATATTTCACTCCAGCACGCGACAACCTAATAAAAATGAAACTTCGAAGTGCGCTCTTTGCTCAGGATTTCATTCGCTCGGAAAATGTTCGGAGTTTTTAACGAAAATACCTTATGCGCGGCGTGCCGAAGTTCGCCACTTAGGACTATGCTACAATTGCTTAGGGCGACATAAAATTAGAAAATGTCCATCAACAAATCGTTGCAATGTTTGTCGTGAAAAACACCATTCACTTATACATTTTGGCAACAATGCTCAACAAAAAACTATGTCGGACGCAAAGACGCTACCTGAGAAAAGACCGCCTTCTATGGGTTTAAACGTGCACACAGCTAAGTTAGCGGTACCTCAACGCTCGGTGATCCTCGCTACTGCCCAGGTAATCGTGGTGGGCCCGCAAGGAGCTCGGACACATGTGCGAGCTTTACTCGATCAGGGCTCCGAAGGATCCTTTGTCTCTGAAGCGACCGCGCAGTTACTCCGCCTACCAAAGGAACGCGTTAAAATTCCATTAACACTAGTGGGAGGTAAAACCGCTGAATATGCGCGCGCGAAAACTAATTTCACTTTGCAATCGATAAATGATCCGACGGTTAATATCCTTGTCGAAGCTCTCGTTCTTCCGCGAATCTCAACTGCCAGCGCGGAATTTAGTAGATCTTGATTTGAGTCTATTTTCTGAATTGACTCTGGCTGATTCGCATTTTTTCATCCCCGATACGGTTCACCTTATATTAGGAGCCGATATTTATGGTCAACTACTTCGGCCGGGATTATAGCGTGTGAATCCATCCTCATTAATTGCACAGAATACCGTGTTAGGCTGGATAGTTTCCGGATGTACAGAACAAATTACGCAACGGCGGGCGGAGCAAAGCACGGGGACTTCTCTTCAGAGCTTATACGTGATATGCTGCAGGAAACTTTAGAAAAATTTTGGCTTTTAGAGGAAATACCTCAAGCCGAACATCAATTAACACCAGAGGAAGTAGCATGCGAAACATTATTCGCCGACACCCATGCGCGAGCTGCGAATGGCAGGTACGTTGTTCGTCTCCCGCTTAAAGCAACTGAGATGCCGGAAGTTGGGGCGGAGACGCAGCAAATGGCATTTGCTTCGTTGAACTATATGCATAGTCGCTTTATGCGAGATCCCGAATTAGCACAGGCTTATCGGGAATTTATGGTGTCTTATGAAAATCTCGGGCACATGACGAGAATTCCAGAAGCTGAATGCAAAAACAGAATGCTTGGTATCTTCCTCACCACGCAGTTACGAGTGGTTCAAAAATTCGAGTTGTATTTGACGCTTCACGGCGAACACGTGAAAAGCATTGCCTGAACGATTTTTCAATGACCGGCCCGGCTTTGCAACGAGACCTTTCGTTAATCCTATTAAACTGGCGAAAATATAAATACGTCTTTACAGAAGTAATAAAATGTTAATCTGTTTCCAGATGTCAACATATACTATACAACTTTTTACATCTAACAATTTCGATGTTTTGTTATCGGTGGCAACATCTTTTCAAAACCCCGGAAACCTGTTTGTACACCTAAAATAGTATGTAATTTTTTATACTTCTATACTTAGAAATTATGAATTCGTGTTTCACGATTTTACATGAAAAATTGTTTTCGCATATATATAAGTTGTATTTTTAAAAATTTCGTAGATTTACTCTAAAATCTCATACATTAAATTGATTTACTCAGAATATAATTGATGCATCTATTTCGAAATTATTTAGTTTAGAGTTTATTCTATAAACGTATTTGAAGGTAAATTTAAAAACAAATATTCATTGTTAAAATTTTTAAACATTGATAATTTAATCGTTGAGAAGATTGTAAGATGCTCGCCTCTCAACTAAAATTGATTTTGAAAAAAAAATATTTTAATATGATATTATCTTCTACAAATTCTACCTTTAAAAAGTAATATGACTTTTTTAAACTCAGTGACATTGAAACTGCGTGCGTAAACTGAATCGGTAAAATTTTTTTTCCCATATTAGTACAACCTTCCTTGATGTACTTGTGAAACTTGTGCGCCATATTTCCATTAATGTGTGTTTCTCAGCTTTTGTTTACGATGCAAAAAGTTTGTTTGGCGATATTGACTATGAAAAAAATAGTTAATTAACGAGTTTGCTTGAAATTTTATGTTTCCAATAGAATTACGGCTACGGAATCATTGAAAATGTTGCATAAGTGTTTAGGGAAGTCTGCTTTATCGCGAACGCAAGCATTTGAGTGGCAGAAAACATTCAGTGATGGTCGTAAAATCGTCGAAACCTGCTGCATAAAAGTCCCGCATCCACCAAAAATCAAGGTGATGCTCATCATATGCGCGGAGTTTAAATGCACTAGTCCGGGTGCAATTTGATCGTATGGTATGTATACATCAGAATAAGAAGCATAAATTATTATATAGTTTTTCAGAAAATTATTTCTTGATATAACCTTCGCGAAATTAATCATTGGAAATGTACATAAATAAGTAAATAAATAGTAAAATACATGTATCATTTATGCCTTTCTTGGCGTCTCACGCCGCTGTTTGGCTACTATCATCCCTTGGTGGTCGATATCTTCATTAGAAGTCTTCGGAGCGACTCTGCTCTCTTTTCTAGAGCGACCACACTTACGCTTCTCGAGGCAATTACTAAACCTATCAACGTGGGTGCCTCTATCGCACGCTTCGCCCGCCGGCGATACACTGGACCTGTATGTCATTGCTCGCACATCGTCCGCTGACGATCTATCGTACGTCGCTGTCCGCACACTCTCCTCGTCCACTGACGAGGTTCTACCGCTAAAAAAAAATCCTTCTACAATCTTCCTGTGACTTATCTGCTCGACTACCGCTTGAGCTCACTAGACGATTTTCCTTCGGCGGTTTGGATTCTCTACTAGTCGACGGCACAGGTTTTCCTGAAGCATCTTCGTCGTTTACCTGAGATGTCGTTCTCTCGGATTCAACAAATGGCTTCAGGTGTTCAGAATGAATTAACTCTTCTATCCGTTCTGAGTGATCAGTTAACTTGTATGTATTTGGGCCCTTTATCTTCATAACTATATACGGACCCACATACTTAGGGACCAAATTAGATGTTATTCCTTGGGCAGCAGAAGGTAAAACACGATTCCATTTCTATACCTTATCTCCTATTTGGTATGGCGAAGCACGATGACGAGCATTATAATACATCGTTTGATACTCGTGTTGCTCACGTGACCGTGTTTTTGCTGATTCCTGTAGCTTTGATAGCCTTTCTAACTTAGCTAATCAGGACAGCCGGTTTTCACGCTCAATATTTTCAACCGTGGCATTATCTTGCTCACGGCGGAGTGTTCCCGGTGGTATCAGCTGTCCTCTAAATTTTAACATCGCTGGAGTATACTCAGTGGGTGAATCAGGCGTAGTATTGAGAGAGAAGTTCAGTTCTACTAACTTCTCGTCCCATAAATTGTGGTTTTCACCTACAAACGCCATAATCTGGATTTTCAAACCATTTCCACTGGATTAGCCTGTGGATAATATGGCAGGGTAAATGAATAGTGAAAATGTATCTCTTCGAGATACTCATCAATTATTCTATTCTTGAACTCCGTGCCGTTATCCGACAGGAAGACCTCTGGAGCTCTAAATCTCAATATGATTCGCTCCCTCAAGGCTTTTAGGATCGCTGCTCCATTTGCTTTACGGAGCGGTATACACTCTTTCCATCGTGTAAACAGATCCTGCAGGACTACAACATATTCGTAGCGTGTCTTGCTGCGAACTAGTGGTCTCATTATATCTCCTGCAACCATCTGCCAAGCTCTATCCAAGACTCTCTGACCCATTAAACCAGTAAGTAACCTATGCTCTACTTTACACTGGCATATAAGATAATTTCTTACATACTCTTCAATTGTCAGTAGTAATATTTGGTTATTCCAGCGTAAGTTTTCTTCTGTCCCGGATGATCTGCCGTAGCGAGTTCATTGCACTCTCTTAATACCTCACTACGTTTCTTTTTATGTACAGCGATTTTTCAGGCGTCTGCGTCACCAATGACCACCTCTAAAATTTCATTTAGACGGTAGCAATACACTTGCCCACCAACTATTTTCCACTTAGGGTAGTCATCTGGACTATCTAACCAGTCCGAATACCATTGGTCTTCGGTTATCTCAGCCCAAGTTACGGCAGCACACCTGGTTTCAGTTACTTCGTCCATCCAAGACAAGGAGTCAGAGACATAATTTAACATGGCTTTTCGATTCTCTACCTCGAAATCATACCCTTGCAATTTAAGAGCTTATCGTGCGAGGCGTCCTGTGGGTATTGGCATCGTATGGATCCAGCGAAGACTTGAATGCTCCGTTACGATGCGAATGTGTTATCCCTCTATATATGTTCGGAATTTGTCCACTGCCCACACGACGGCTATGCATTCTCTCTCCGTGACTGAATAAATCTTTTCAGCCAGAGACAGTGCCCTCCTCCCGAATCTCAACACCCGTTCCTGTCCGTCAATCTCCTGCAGTAACACTGCACCGACTCCAGTGTGACTCTCATTAGTCTGAATCGCGAATTATGATTCCAATACTGTTAGATGGAGAACAGGGGCTGTAGCTATCATTGATTTAATTTTCTCGAAGGCTGCTAGCTGCTACTTACGCCACTTATATCTTCGGTCTTTCCTTGTTAGACTCGTAAGTGATTCAGCAATCAAGAAACTGCCTCAGTTTCTTGAGGTTTCGTGACTCCTGGTATCATATCACCGGTTCGATATTCTCGGGATCTGGTCGGAAGCCTTCACGATTAACGAATACACCGAGGTATTTTACGTTGGTATGACCAAAAACACTTTTGTCTCTATTAATCGTGAGTTCAACTTTCTTAACTCGCTTGAGTGTACGTTCAATCCATTCTAAGTGTTGTTCAAATGTTTCTGTAACGATAATAATATTGTCTAGATATGAGAAAGCATTCGGCTCAAGCTCTGGACCAATCACGCAGTCAATCAATCGCTGAAATAAGGCACCTGCATTCAATAGACCAAACGGTATTCTTCGGGATTGGAATAATCACTTGACAGGTACTGTAAATGCTGTAATCGGCCTAGATTCCGCCTGAAGTGATATCTGATGGTACGCACTGCTTAAATCTATCGTTGAGATATATCTTGCAGATTTAAATTCCTAAGGATTTGATCCATGTTAGATAGTGAATAAGCATCTGGCTTCGTTAATGCATTTTCTTTCCTAAAATCTATGCAAAACCGATAGTTTCCATTCCTTTTGTGTACCATGACAACTAGGCTAGACCAATCATTCATGGATGGCTCGACTACTCCCGTTTTGAGCATCACTTTAGGTTGAGTATGCATCTCTTCTTAAATTTTCTTGAAAACTGGATGTTGTCTTTGAAGTATTCGACGAGTATTACCAACACGAGCTCGTCAATAGTCTTACAGTCTTTCCTGCGAACGATACGGTGACAATCAATTTAAAATATTTATAATTTTATTATATTTTGTATAAGTAAATAGGAAATTATTTTATGAATAATTTTTATCAAATAAACAAATATTTATAATAAAAAAATCAATAAATAATTATTTATTATTGAAAAAATAAATATATATAATTATAAAATGTATCAGTTTTAGAAACTAACTAACATTATTTTCTAACTATGTATGTACCCGCTCTCTCTTATTTGCTCGATTGAATCAAAGTTATATTTTAATATTATTAGTAATATAAAAATTACCACGAATAAATAAAATACAAATTATTTCTTATTCGAAATATAATACGAACGTATATGGTAACACTATATATCTAACTCCTTGATTCCGTCTGCCTGTGTGCATTAACCACGTGCGCAATAGCGCCACTGTACACAAGCTGTTTAATATAGGTAAACTTGTATATGTGTGGCTCCCGCTCGAACCAACGCTCACATACACAAGCAAACGCAACTAGAAATAAGACTGTTACAAAATTTAAAACTAAATTCCAAACGTAATTAGTATCGAATTTTATTACCGTAGCTAGTTGATCATATAACAAGTAGCCAGTACCGTATAATTTATTTCCACGTTTGATTAAACTAAGAAAAAAATAAACGATGACTGGAAGGAAGGTGCTGAGCGGAAGTAAGAAGTATATTTTATTAAATAAAGTTAAGTAAATTACTGAAGACAAATATATTATCTTGCTCTGGCATGGTGAGCGAGAGCGAGAAGTATATTTGTCCCAAATCGTAGAAAAGGTCCACTGGATGGTAACTTGGTGGCGTGCTGAGCGGCCAAGTTGCTTAGGCGTGTTGAGCCGAAGCCATAGCCTTCCAGTGCGAGATCCCAACAATAAAATAACCGTTGTGCGAGCAAAGCTGGTGGCGTGCTGAGCTAAAGCCGTGCTCGTATTGCGAATAAAGAAACAGAGCAGGTTGATTGGGGAGTCCGAGAAAAGAACATGGTGGCGTGTTGAGTAACCAGGGGCAGAGGCGAGCTGAGCCGGGGCCACGAAGTAACGGACGAACGGGTGCACACTGTTACAATGTATACTGCTGTGTAGTTATGAAGAAGTAGTGAGAGAGTGAGGGAGGTAGGATCAAGTGCAGTAGCGTTTCACGTTAATAAATAAATAAATAAATATATATATATATATATATGAATATACGAGTCGAGTATACGAGGGTGGATTGATAAGTTACCGGCTTAACCAAGAGATGGCGCCACTAGGCCTACCTTGAAGTGTCCAGCACGCCCCATTGAGGTCACAACTCCAGATATGATCGAAAAAAGTCCATCAAATAGTACTGAAAGACTCCACATTAAAAGTGCGCCAGATAGCTGAGACCTGTAAGATGTGCGCCAGGTTTGTTAACAGTCGACCAAAAATTGATTCGAAAGAATATTTCTACTGCCAATTTAGCGTTGTATGAGCGTAATCCAAGCGAATTTTTGTGTCGATTCGAGGCCGTTGACGAAACTTGTATCCACCACTACACTCCTGAAACTAGACAACAGTGGATTGAACCAGGGGAAACAGTCGATTGGACTAGGGGAACCAACTCCAAAGAAGGCAAAAACAATTTTTCGGCGAACAAGCTTATGGCTACTGTTTTTTGGGATGCAAGAGGTATTATATACATTGATTAAACAGGGTAAAACTATCACTGAACAGGGTAAAACTATAACTTGAACAGGGTAAAACTATCACTGGTCAATACTACGCAAACTTATTGCAACGTTTGAGCCACAAAGTGAAAACTAAACGATCTCATCTGGGGAAGAAAAAAAATTGTTTCATCACGATAATGCACCAGCGCATACGTCAATCGTTGAGATGGCTAAAATCAACGATCTGAAGTTTGAATTGATGCCGCACCCTCCCTCTCCAGACCTACCCCGAGTAACTATTATCTGTTTCCGAACCTCAAAAAATGGGTGGCGGTAAGTGATTTGCGCACAATGCAGAAGTAGTCGAAGCTGTAAATGGGTCTCTTGACGAATCAGTCTATAGAGATGGCATTAGTAGACTAGAACACCCCTATGAGAAATGTATCAGCCTTGGAGGAGATTATGTTGAGAAATAAAAAAAAATTCTTAAATACGTTATTTTTCTTGATCAGACCGGAAACTTATCAATCCACCCTCGTATATTGTATCATATACATGTTACTTACTGATAGTAAAGAGAAAAAAAGGAGGGAAAAAGGGATAAAGAGAGAGAGAGAGAAGGAGAATAATTTTTCATTTAATATATTTTAATACAGTTTTTGACTAAAAGTTGAAGTAGAATTATTGTATAGTTATCAATAAATAAATTACAAGGTGCCTGTGCTAAGATATTAATTTCCAATATTTTCCCGGTGAAAATATGAGTGTAGCAGTCTATAAAGAAATTTAAACAAATTTAAATATAGATATTGTTAAACCGGCCGGTAGTCATGAGAACAACAAGCGTGCTCGCAGCTTTCTCGCTCAGCAGCCTTGGTTCGCTGGGAGAGGCGGTGTCCTCGCTCGTCGATGGCCCCGGGATGAGGCGGTCACTCCGCATAGGCGGGAGCCGGGCGGTAGGCTAGTTAGATCGAGCTCGGCAGTGATGCCCGCGTAAGGGGCTCCGTGGGTGGCACGCACGAAAGCGGCACAAAAACTCGAAGACACCACAGAGCACCACGCGAAACCAAAACTACGCACCCGGTCGACTTTTGGTTATATCGTTTCTCAAAAAGCTCGATCGCGCGTGTCTCTCGAAGCTCTACCTCCAAAAACAAAGAGCCTAAACTATCTTCAAAATTCGCGACCGTCTCTCTCCATTCCCCGCTCTCTCTCTCTCTCTCACTTACCTCTCCGCCGGTGTAGTAGTGCGTCGGCCTGGAACAAATATCTATTACTCTTTACATATAAATATATATACATATTTATAGGGCTACGACGGGAGAGAGAGCATAGGGACGTGGGAAAGCAAGCGTACGCGGCGCTTGCGTTCCCCGTCACAATATATATATATATATATATATATATATATATATACGCGCTGCAAAATTTTAAGTGAGTGAGAGTGATTTGTATATTAATTTATGCGCTGCAGGGTCATATAAAGAAGGGCCCCGGTGCAGAAATATGTTTATGAAAACCTATTAATGAGTATCAGGCAAAGAATCGAAATAGGGAAATAAGTGTTTTAAAAAATAAATTGTTTTTTAAAAAAATTAAAATTTTTTCTTTTTGGGTGTTTTATTTTTTCGACATTTTTATAATTTGATTCGAATGACAAATTTTAATTTATTGTTATTCGTTATGGTATAAATAAATAAATCGTCAAAAGAGTAAACCGAATATTTATTTTCCTTTTATTAAAGTTTTGGTTAATATTATTAAATTTATTATTTAAAATCAATATTATTTATACAGGGCTTTCGATATTTTTTCCGGTAAAACTCATATAGTTGAAATTATAAACAGAAGCCTAGAGAAATTTTTATGTTAATTTTAGGAAAGATTTTTTTTAATTGGTTATAAATAAACACAGAACAAAGAGTACAGAGTGAGAGAAATAAAGAGTACAGAGAATGAGAAAGAGGGTCACAAAGTGGGAAAGAGAGAGAGAGAGAGAGAGAGAGATAATAAATTGAAAGTATAGAAATAAAATATGAGATTTATTATTGTTTTTATTAATGCAGATGTGATTTTATTACTGTAATTAGAATATTAGTTACGGAGTTGTATTTGATTAGGAATTAAAAAAAGTGTTTTTATACTCCCAACTCACTTATTTATTTTATTTATTTACTTCATTTTTTCCTAATTATAAATATAATTCTTAAGTAAAATATCTCCTAGACTACAAACTTTATATAATAAATTTGAAAGAGCAAGAGAAATTAAAGAGGAAGGATACTCACTCTCAACAACAAATCATACAAGTGTTGAGGAATAATAAATTAAACGACCGTGGTAACTTGACAAAATTGTCAGAACCTTTAATTCGTTTTAAAATAGCTCAACTCATCCTGAAAGCAACGGTAGAGTGGGATAGAGAGATTGATGAAATCAAAATGAGAGAAGAGTCAGATTTTGAAGAAGATGAAGTAGATGTTTATACGAGAAATTCTAACAGATTGGTACAAGAGAATAAAGAGCAAAGTGTAACTTTTGAAGACATTCAAAGTAAAAACCAGAAAATGATTAAGGCTCAAGTACTTCAAGCACCCTTTCCAAAACAGAACGTAAAGGACAATCTTTTGTATATCATGAATTGCTAATGTATCAAGATAGAAGCGGTGTAAATCGAGAAATACGGAGGCTACACCATGCTTCTGATTATGTATTTAAAAATCTGAAGCTCGTAGCACAGTACCAGATATCGAGGAACAGGCCGACAATAACGAATGCAATAAATTTGTATAAGAGAAACGAAGTTTCATGCTCTCTAAAGCGTAAAGTACAATTTGATTATGATTTCATGGATTCAATGTTCAGAAGCAAATATGGAGATGAAATGGATAACTTAAATACTAATTTTATAGCGCCGGATAAATGCACATTAAAAGAAACTTTCAAACAGACTGAAGCACCAAGGGTATGAAACTGTGAAGAATCGGATCAGACAGCTGATTCAAATGTGTATAGGGTAGCACAGCGTACTGTTCCTAAGAGCTGTAGCACAATACGCTTTGATAATCGTCGGAACTTCACCTTTTGTAGCGGTACACCAGAGCCGGTGTTAAACGGAGAAGAAACGTGGAGAGACAGAGAAAGATTTTTAGAGAGAATTAGAGAAATGTAGAGGAGTATTGTATAAACAAAATATAAACTCAAATTCAAGCAATTATAATCGTGCTGAAGCTAATGAAAAAATTAACATTCATAATAATCAAAATTTTAATGAATTTGACGATATCAGTGAGGATGAAGGAGTACAGAGAGACAGTATAGAGCACTGTCGTAAGCAGGTAGATCTAAGTCGAACGGGCATGCCTAGCAGTCGCCACCGCGAACCACGAGAAAACATGTGAAGCAAACGTATCAGAAGAGCGATATATGATTTCAAGTTCTCATTTGATGGAAGTAAGAAACATGCGCAAAAATTTTCGAAGAACTGGATGATGCTTATGAAAGATGTGCAGCTCCCGATGAATTCTAGTTAAAGGCTCTGAACAAAGTGTTCAATGGGAAAGCATATGATTAGTTCAAGAATAATAAAGTAGATTTTAGATCATGGACTATATTCCAAAAAGCCTTTAAAGAACGTATCACTCGTTATCTTGATGACGATGATATTTTAGACGAGTTACGCTGTAAAGTACAGTGTAAAAATGAGTCGATTCAAGATTTTATAGATTCATTCAGATACACTATGAGTAGGTTAACACGACAGTCTGACTTTCAGTCGCAACTATCCTAGATTTACAAGAATGTGCTATTTGGATACAGGCAACAGATAAATGGTCGACGAATAATTTCATTTGTCCAATTAGTGGAATCGGGAATAGATTATGAAAAAGAGATTAAAATAAATGAACGCCATTTAAATCTAAACAGTAGAAGAGGAGAGAGAGTATTGAAAGTCAAGAAAGATACGAAATAAAGGGACTGAAAACGAGCTTTATACGCCCATAAAAAAGAGAAGAAAGCAGTGATTCTATTTAACAATAATCGCCCTAATCGCAGATCTTTTCTGCGCACGAACAACGATCAATTCAAACAGTTGCAGTGGTAACAGAAAAATCGGCGTGTCTGTATTTAAGGAACCTGGAATGGCTCTCGTAAACCGTCCCAGCAATATCATGAAGCACAAAATAGGCAAATACGGGCACAGCAAATTTCAGCGTCCTTGAATCCGCCGCGACGGCAGAATTTAACGCAGGCAATGCAAATAATTTGTTATAAATGTAAAAATCCAGAACATAAAGTGGTGATGTACCCACAAACATTATTTTTTTGTATATCAAAAATTTGGACATAAGGCTACAGCTTGTCTATAGTTAAAAATAAATATTATTGCTAATGTTGTGGATAACAGGATGTAGTATATAAGAATTGTCCGAAGTGCAATTCAATTCAAGAGACTTCGGGAAACGATATACTAGGGGGGGAGGGGCAAACAGCCGGCTCGTCCCTCCCTCCGCTCGTCATCAGGTCTAAAGTTTTCGCCCCCTCTAGGGCTGAGGATATAGAGAAGGGTGGTGACAAGGATAACGTAAGTATAGCTGAAAACCAAGAAGCAATATAGGCTTTACCATTAATTCAGAGCGAGTATGTGAAAGAGAAAGATAGAGAGAAAGAGTATGTGAAAGAAAAAGATAGAGAGAAAGAGTATGAGGAGAAGAGTAGAGAGAAAGAATATATGAATCAAAGTAATAGAGTAAGAGAAAATATACACGGTACAATGAGGACTTAGAGGAGTCAAGTTTGAGTAGCTTCTGCTTGAGAGGCAAGGAAAACATAACTCGTTTAACAGCCACACTAGTAGCAAACGTAGTCAGATTGAATATACGGTTACTACACCCCAAGAAAGAGATTAAGAAGAAGAAAGGGAGAAAATTTTAATTTAAATGACGGGTTAAATAAGTTTTATAATGAGCGGGAGAGAAGGGAAAATAATAATTTAATGTGAGAGAAGAATCAGAGTAAAGAGAATGGAAGAGTATAATTAGAGAGTAGAGAGAGAGGAAGAGATAAAGAGAGAGAAAACATGAGAATTGAGAATATTAGAGACAGTGAAAAAAAGTTAATAATAAATCAGGTAATACACAAGTGGAGATAATAGAAACTTTATCGTTAAAAAATTAGCCAATAGCATATATCGTGGATTATTTTATGTTGATTATGTTGATTTTATGAGGAAGTGGGATATAGAGATAAAAGATAGAATGACTAAGTGGAGATTAGGAAGAAGAGTGATAAGAAATGGCAAGTGGCATGATTTCAATGTGGGCAATAATAATACAGTGAATGTTCTTGCTGAATGCGTGGGAATATGCCATCTCGATGCCACTGAAAAACAAAGATTACAAGATTTAGTACGAATACTTCTCGGAGATTCTCAAGACAAGGAAGGGGTAACCTTTATAAAACATAATATAGTTCTTTTATCGGGTACTAGGCCGATTCGACAGCTAACGAGGCGATTATCACCGAAAGTCGAAGAATTTTCTCAAGAAAAAGTTTCTAGCAGAAGATATTATTGAGACAGCGACTAGTGAATGGTGTAGCCGCCGTGTAATAGCAAAAAAGGCAATATTGATTATAGCTTGTGTGTGGATTATTCTGGTTTGAATAAATACACACAGGTGCATGCATATACCGTCTGGCTAGAGTAATCACTAAAATCGATTTAAAAATGGAATTTATGCCAGTAATGTTTGAGAAAGAAAGCTGTAAATATAAAGCATTCGCTGTTACCGGTTCTGGCCTCTACCAATGTAAGAGAATTTGGATTAGTTAATCCTCCAAAAACGTTTCCTCCAAAGTTGATTGGTGGAACTGCTCTTCGGACCAGAATTTGAACCTTATATTCTCGATTATCTTGATGATATAATCAGAGTTACCGAAACCTTCGAAGATGATCTGAAGTGGCTGGAGAAAGTTTTAATTAGAATAAGAGATGTCGGACTTAAAATAAATACAGATAAGTGTGAGTTCGGATGTAAGAGTGTGACATATCTAGTATATGTACTCGATAACCAGAGCCTAAGGCCAGATGAGGAGAAGGTTAAGCCAGTGCTGACAATGCCTAGCCCCTCAAATGTAAAAGAATTACGAAGAGTTTTAGGATGTTTTGGATGGTACGCGAGATTTTTGAAAAACGAAGCAGAAATAAAAATTTCCTTAGTAAAATTATTAAGAAGAGATTCTTCCTGGCAGTGGGGAAAATAACAACAATATGCTTTCCAAAGATTAAAGGAAACAATCCGATGCTCCTATGTTGTCAGGGCCTGATTTTTCTAAAAAGTTTAAAGTTCAAACTGATGCGTCTGATTTAGCCATTGGAGCAGTACTTACTCAGGAACAGGAGGATGCAGAACATCCAATTGTTTATGTAAGTGAAGTCCTTTGCCCGGCAGAGAGAAACTATACAGTGACTGATCGGAAACTGTTAGCAATAATATTCGCAGTACGCAAATTACAGCCATATATAGAAAGGTACCACTTTATCATTAGACGGATCATGCCACGTTGAAATTTCTCCAAACAATTAAGGAATCCTTTGGCCGTTTAGCACATTGGATTCTGGAACTGCAGCAATGCAACTGTGAAATACGTATTTAAGAAAGGCACTCTTCATATTGTGCCAGGTACGCTTTCTCGCAATGTATTGTTTTAGGAGAGGGAAATTGCTGTTTTTGCGGAAAGTAAAGACGAATGGTACATTCATAGAATGAATGAGATGCGTGAATGATCGTATATTTTATAAATATACGAGAGATAATTTACTAGGTTCATTATACAGTAGAAACGGAGCTTGGAGGCTAGTAGTTCCGCTGAACTATCAAGACCAAGTCATGTGGGATTCTCTAATAAGCCCTCCTTCGGTCATCTCGGTAGATAGAATACATACGAGCGAGTTGCACAGGAATTCTTTTGGCCCGGACTGTATTTTCATATAAAAACCTATTGTCAACAATGCGAAATATATGCCAGAAATATATAGTTTCACAAACGCGCCCGCAAGTATTAATGACGGATAGACAACTAGACTAATGGAACATTGAAAAATATCATATCAATGTACGTGAACAATAACCATAAAACTTGGGATAAATATCTGCACCAGTTTAGATATGCGCTCAACACGGCCACTCAGTGAAGCACACGGGTATCTTTCACCTTTTTTCAGATCGGAAAACGCTCGGATCAAGTGAAAACTCTATGTAGAGAACCTCGAAACCTTATCGTAAAAATTACAGAGAAAAAGTGATTAGAGAGAATTAAAGAGTTAGATAGATTAAGAGATTTAGTTTATAACCATATTAATGAAGAAAAGATATACCGTATTTGGTCGGTAATAAGGCTCTCAGGAAAATACAATCTGTATAATGCAGATAAAGTGTTAAATGCAAAAGTGGAATCAAAATTCGACGAACCATTTATTATTTCAGATGTTATAGCAACATATGTCTACAAATTGGACATGGGAAATTCGAAAAAGAATAATATAGTTCATTCTTCCGAATGAAAAAAAATTATTGAAAAGAGAAGAGCTTGAGCGGCACCAAATGAGAATTCGTGGAATCCGTAATAATTTTCTTTTTCCTTTATTTTTAACGCAACACAAGAGATAGAGCGATGGATTAGATTAAGAATATAAGTTACATAGTGCGTGTTGAGTAGTAATAAGTTCTCGGTAATATTTTTTTTTCTCAATTTTTTTTTTTTTCATCTGTTCAAAGAGAAAGGAGGTAAGAGTAGCTGAGGTAAAGAGAGGGGAGAAAAAGTCAATAAAAAGAGTAAAGGTATGAAGGGAAAAGGGTGTCATAATAGGAAGAGGGCCAGGAGTTTCATTCTGAAAAGAACATGGGGGAGGGGGAAATCTAGGGTAGCCCCTTACTTCTCGACTAACATTAAAAGATATTGTAAATAGGTCATGAGAAAGGGACGACGTACGAACTTCACCAAAATGTTTCCTCCGTTCCTATTTTATACCGATAAAATCTAGTACAGGGATAATGAGACATCAGTTTCCAATACCAGTCGGAATGGAGGATGCTGAGGAAGAATTCGCACCTTCCACCAACATGAAAAAAAAGAAAAGAGAGACTTACAATCCTAGAAGACACTTCACCCTGGATGACGTCGTCTCGATCCGGGATCCCGATTTCAACCCAATTCGCAAACCAAGCTCTACGAATCCGCAGATAATGGAGAACCATGAGCGAGATGACTAACATCTCCTATGAAGAGGACTGAGTAAGCTGAGAGATTTGTCGCGTTCAACAACCTGGTCTCTCAACGACTATGTTCTGGTGACCGAGACTCGTCCGCATGTCCTCCATGACATTTTCAAGGAAAATATTAGGTTAGAAGAGCAATGGTTGTGGCAAAACTAGGCTTAAATCGAGACGAAACACTGAGTGGGCTTCTACAACTCAATGATAATAGGGTCTCCCTGTGAATTGCCTAAGTACAAAGGATTCGTCTGGAACTCCAGGGAGGCCGCGGAGAAGAATCTGCAAAGAACCTCAAGGATGGTTAAAATGCATCTTGACCCGAGTGCCATGCGGGAGCTGCTCCGATCTCGGGTTGAGATTCAAGATTTCTGTGAAATGTCTAGGGTAGCCAGATTGCACCAGTAGAAAGACGTGAGGACTGGACTGAGGTATTACGAAATGGCTCTCTCGGGCCGTGTCAGTTCCCGGTTGACACAACGCATCATGAAGCAATCGTGAAAGAAAGAAGAGGGAGATACAAAAAGAAGAAGAATGGAGTTCAGAAGGAGAGACAGAATAGAGAAAGAGCAGAGAGAAAAAGAAAGAATGAGAAAAGAAAGCAAATAGCAAGAAAAAAAAGAGAAATGGAAGGAATGGAGCAAGAGCAGAGAGAAAAAGAAAGAATTAGAAAAGAAAGCAAATAGCAAGAAAAGAGAAGAGATATGGAAAGGATAGCAAAAAGGAAGCATAAGTGAACAATGGAGAGCAGAAGAAAAGATAAGAGAATTGGAGCGAGCACAGAAAGAACAGAGACAAAGAGGGAGAACGGAGGAAGAAAGAAGAATGAATATCGATTGGCAGCAGAGAAGTGGAGGAAGAATAATGAAAAGGAGGAAGAAAAAATAAAAGAAGAGAGAAGAGAAAGAGTAGAGAGGGTGAAGGAGAAAAAAAATAGAGCGAGAGGTATGGTATTTGCGAACTTCTGAGGGTCCAGCAACAGAAGATCCTTGCTTTTACCAACTGGGGAGGAGACTTAGGGGTTAGTAGTTCGGAGTATTATATTCAATCCCTAACGATTCTAGGATTGATCCTGCCTCGGGGCTCTGCTACGTTGGCTGACATAACGGTTACACCCATGCTAGATATCCAATCCAGAACAAGCAGAAGGCTAATTGAGTTTTCTGCTTTAATTGTGGGAGGAGGTTCCACACTTTGTGGAACTGCGAGCGGTGCAGGGATGCTCATGACGCCCACGGTCTCCCTTATCCCTCCTTCCCCGGAAGAGGACTTACCGAAGCATGGGCGGAGGTGTGGGAGCCGACGAGAACAAGCGTCCTACCCGTTGCCGACACCTCGCTGGTAGTATCCGAGAAGTCTGCAGCCAGACTTTTCCTCATGTCATTGATAGTCTAGCCTCCGGGCCTTCTCAGGATGAAATGAAGCGCCCAGCTACTGTAGATGTCGGGGGAATTTTAGCGACAGGTGAGGCGGTTCAAGGGCAAATTGGAAACAGGAGCTTAGCACATGCCGCATCGCTTCCTTCACCGGTGTTGGCAGTTACGGTTTTAACGTGGATTACGCAGCAGCATGCTCTAATAAGTAGTTTTATCCAGCAATGCTAGCTGTAGCATTTCTTTAATCTGCAACAGGCATTTGTGGAGCAGGTCCGACAAGGGAATTACGGGTAACCCTTCTGCGTCCGCCTTCCTGCTTTCCGCCCTCATCGCCCGCGGTTAACCCGGTGCCTTCGGTATCTGGGTCGTCCGATACCGCGGCGGATCTGGTGGGATCAATTTGGAGCTGACCTCCAGGGTCACCGACCCCACGATTACGGGACCAGATTCTGAATTGTACTATTGCACACCTCGACAGGTCGACATCATGAGGAGGTACGATAGCAAGGAGATCGATAGAGTACAGAGAGAAGAGAGAGGAGCTTGAACAAGTAGAGAGAGAGAGAGAGAGAGAGAGAGAGTGAGAGAGAGATAAGAGGAGTGTTAAATAGTAAAGAGACTTGATAAAAGACGATAATGTAAATAGATATATTAGGTTGTCAAATATCTCCCTTCCGCTTCTTTGCTCTTCATTCAGTGCTGTATAAAAAGTGTTACAGTGGTCGGATTCACTTCAAATAAGCGGCGTTTTGTTCGATAATCTGTTTCCCTCTAGACGGAAACTTCATAATACCCCTCTCGTAGAAACCCCTCTCCTTATTTCCGAAGAACTGGAACAGCCACTTTTCACAAGCCTCTTTTGACCCTAACTATACACCACCAAGGGCGTTCGTCAGGGATAAGAACAGGTGATAATCACTTGGCGCTCTGTCAGGACTATATGGTAGATGTGATAAATCCTCCCATCCGAACTCCCGTAGTTTCTGACGAGTCATCAACAAAGTGTGTAGTCTGGCGTTGTCCTAGTGGAACACTACACCCTTCCATTTGACCAATTGTGGACGCTTCTGGTCGATAGCCTGCTTCAAGCGGCCTAGCTGTTCACAGTAGAGGGCAGAATTAAGCATCGGACCATATGGAGCAACTCATAGTGGATGATTCCTTTCCAATCCCACCAAACACACAGCAAAACCTTCCTGGCCGTCAATCCCAGCTTGGCCACTGTTTGGTGGTCAACGGTCCACCGTTCTTGGACCACGACCTGTTTTCGCTTGATATTGTCGTATGTGATCAATTTTTCGTCGCCAGTCACCATCCGCTTGAAAAATGGGTCGAGTTCGTTCCGTTTCAGCAGGCGTTGATTCGGTCCAGAAGTTTTTTTGCGTTAAATCAACATCAAGCAGGCACCCAAACATCAAGCTTTTTTTGGATCCAGCGTTCTGCAGATGGTTTAAATTGGTTTTGTAACTAATTTCATCTCATTGGCGATGTTATACGATGCCACATGCCCGTGTAACTCGATAAATTCCATGATGTGATCGGTATTCGTCGTCACAGGTCTTCCGCCGGCTGGCTTATCCATGGTGTCGTTTTCACCGGCTCTGAATCGTCCAAACTATTCCTCTGTGGTTCGAAGTAATAGCGTACCATCCCCAAAACACCATTAATTGCACGGAACGTTTGTCTAGCGGATTGGCCTTTGAAGAGGGAAAACTTTAAAGTTGTGCGAATTTCGCCGTTAGTGAACTCCATGTTTACACGTCTATAACTATTGAATGACATATCCAAACTAATCATGCATAGCGTCGTTTTGTACTTTATGTCAAGATCTTTCAAATGGTGTATAGTATTGCCAGATACGAGCTCTGTAGCGCTCTGAACATAGCCGTACAGTTCTTAAAACCAGAAGGCGGAAGGGAGATATTTGACAACGTAATATATAAGGCATTGAATTAAATTGATAAATATTTATCCCATCCAGGATCAATCGAAGTTGCATCAGATAATGAAAAAATATATAACAAATAAATACATAAATTCAATTAAATTATGTATGCTTTATCAAATAAATATGTCAGCTAAAAATGAATGAACGCGATGTAACTCTTCTAATAACTTATATTTCAAATTCACGGTTATTGCAAATTGATTGCCATGTATATGTTACATTTGAATATGTACTTTTGTAGATAGTTGCGCCAAATAAAACATGAGAGAGTGTTGGAATCGATGCATTTTTGCGGTACACATTCTGCTACAGACGTTCAGTATCATGTGTATGTTTTGTATTTATGAGCGCTCGTACATATATATATATATATATAGTATGATTAAGATTTACATTGTAATTTATTTTAAAATTTGCAGACAAAGCCTCTCTATTCTAATTTTTTTTTGCGATCGAGGCTTCATCCCTATACGGGATTCGCACTCTAGGGAGGGGCAATACAACGGGACATTCGTCGCTTTATAATTTTCAAAGTACGAGTACGTAGAGATGTACAGGTCAGCGAGTCATCGATGTATTTTTTACGATATCGGCGCTTGCATCCCCGCGTTTTATTGGTGTTTATTAGGCGCGACGATGAGTGAGGAGAAAGCGAATAGTGCTGAAGGAGCTGCGTGAAGAAAGCGCGCATGAGGTACGCTCTCTCGCCCTTGCGACGTCATCACAATCAGTAATCCCGTGCACTTTTAAAAGAAATAGAGAGTTTCCGTTGAAGAATCTTATCCATGGAAAAGTTGTCATTGCGTCTGAGTCTTCTCATCCTTGCATTATAAGTAGATAAATTTGATTATTAGAGAGAATATTGAACGAGATAAGTAGAGAGTAAAATCTGAGAGAGAGACATTTCTTCAATTCGTTGTAAGAAGTGAATTGATGCTCAGCCAGATCATGTGTCATTCACCGGAATAGGTGGTAGTCTGAAGGAAGAATTTCTGGAGAATACAATGGTGGGTGGAATAGGCCCTGCCAATTTAGTGCTTCTAACGTTTCCTTTACAATTTTTGCAATTCTCGGATTCAATGGCATCAGCTGTTGTTGACAACGTTCTCCGGTGATGGTTTGATTGTATTGGAGTAGTTCTTGATAGATTAATCCAAGCTGATCCAACCAAATGCACAGCGTGAGTTGTTTGTCATGAATGTTTGGCTTGGCCATCGAAGTAGAGGCATTCCCGAGCTTACCCCATGAATTCCTACGCTTTGGATTGTTGTAGTGAATCCACTTTTCTTCTCCCGTCACGATTCGATGTAGAAATTCTTTGCGATTTTAACTTTTGATCAATTGTTCGCAAGCGATTAAGCGACGCTCGACGTCTCTTAGCTTCAGTTCTTAAGCAACCCAATATCCTTGATTTTTGACCATATCCAGGGTTTGGAGACGGTTGGGTATGTTATTTTTGCGTTTGGCACAGATCTTCCTCCAGTAAAGGTTCCAACTCTGTGTCACCATACACTTCGGGCTTTCCACTGCGTGGTTCCATTTTGGTCATTCACGTCAAAATCACCACTTTTAAATTTTTGGAACCTTTTCCAACATCTTCTCTGACTCAAATTAAAATTACCATATGCTTCTATGAGTAGCCAATGTATTCCAGCTGCAGATTACTTTAAATGAAAGAAGTAAATTAACAATTCCCGCAAATGACGCTTACTTGGCTCAAAACTTGACATCTTAGCACGATGAAAACTAAATGATGCTAAGACAAAGTCAGAGGTATTACAAAGATATACTGGTTCCAGATGTGAACATATACTATACGACTTTTTAGAGCTAACAATTTCGATGTTATCTTGTCGGTGGCGCCATCTTTTTAAAACGGCGCAAACTTATTTGTAAACCTAACATTATGAAATATTCCTATACAATATAAAATCCTGTGCCCAGAATCTTTGGGGAGGTCTACGCTGTAGGGACAAGAAATCTTAACAAATTTTTCGACAAAAACAAGGTATCAGAATAAATATGCCAAAGTCCGTTACCTATAAAGCACCGATAATTTTCTATGATACCTTTTTATCACAACACACGTTAACAGCATTGAAAATATAGCTCGATATGCCACTCATTCTGGAGAAACGAATAATGTGAAAATTAACTCAGCAAAAATAAAAATGATCTTATTATTTTTATAAGCAGTGATTTCTCTATACAAAGAAATAAAGGAACAAAGAACAAATGAACTCGGCTACTTAGAAACGATCTTATTACTTTATTCAGCTCTAATTTCGTTGAAACTATATATTTGTGAATGTTTTTCTGGCTTTTCCATAAACTTTGTGTAAACTATATATCCATATATATTTTTATATCTATATATTTTTTTCAGCTTATATCTTATTTTCAGATTAGTCTACGGGGGTGATTGTAAATAAGGACAATCTGACTGTCATTAAAATTTTTAATTTAATTTTTAATTTTTATTTTTGTTTTTATTATTTTTGTGTATTAATGTATTAATGTTAATGTTGATGTGTATTCATTTGTTACGCATTGTTTTCGATTGATTTGATTGGACTGCAAGACCAATAAAAAAATACTTATTAACTATGTACCCAGTTATTTATATATAATATAATATATATGTATATATATATATACATATATATATATATATATATATATATATATATATATATATATATATATATATATATATATAATGAACTTAGCTATTTCTTTTAATAATCTCATTGGAGATTATCCAGGCGTCGCCTGGAAACGCGCCATTTCGTTCTGTAAGTCCGTAAGATCCAGACATGTTAATAAAGACTAGTCATATTAATCTATATATTTAGAGGTTTTTTTGTAATTTTAACTTTTGCTAATTTCGATACGTAGTTTTCTTTTAAAAACTCTTTGGCGTTTTTAAAAGAAGTTTTCTTTTAAAAATTTCGACGCACTAAATCGAATGTGGGGAAATGAGAATAAAGGCCTCTTATGCGTAGATTGTAAGCAAGTGTAGTGATAATCAAGCTAACTATTAACTCGAGCCAGAGTTAATATCAATAGAAGGAAGGAAGATGCATAAAGACATGCGTATCGGGATGACGACGGGTAAGAATCCCGCAGAATTAAAGAAATATAAATTAAAATCTTAAGATCTGTGTAAGAATATGTTATTTTATATAGAGAGTGAGAAGAATTAGAATATAAGAAGTGCATGAATGTGTGTTTTGGAAGTGCCGAAAAGTTTCGGACTATTACAAAAAGAGGAGAGGTAGTAGTCAGAATGAAAGAGCAAAAAGAATTCGAGGAAATTGAGTGACGCGCGGCTTCTAGCAATAAAAAAAGGGAGTTTGAATGCGATGCGTTTGAACACGTGTACACTGTTGCCACGTGAAGAGTGATACAGTGAATGCTGTACTGAGTGCATGAAACTGTGTGCAGGGAGAAGTGTAGCTGGTCGCGCGCGCTAATATATAATGTGCGTGACAGCTACAAAACTTTTAAAACTGTATGTATATTGACATAAGTTTTAAACATTGACATGCATAATGCAAATTATACACACACTTAATTAATTATTGAACAAACACGAGTGCAGATGTACTTAGATGTGCATATGCAGTTAGCGTTCACGCAAGGTTCATTTTGAATTGTTGAGTTTATAAATTACCAATTCACGTGTACGTATCTTATATATATATATATATATATATATATATATATATATATATATATATATATATATATGTGCAAGCGTACAAATTAATAATTATTAATAGTTAATAATTTTTAATTAATCTATAATGAAGCTAAAGATCATATGAATTTAATATAGAGTAGAACTTAGACAGTCGAATGTATTGTGTGTGAGTCTGTGTGTGTGTGTGTGTGTGTGTGTGTGCGTTTGCGTGAAGAGACAAAGCTACTGTCACATTCATGCGACAGACCAAGAAAAAGAAAAGTCATATACGCGCGCGGCGAGAAGACATGAGAGATGTATGTGTGTGTACATACGCGCGAGAAGTGTAAGAGTATATGAGTGCACTGGTGCACGTACGCCGATGCTATACTGCACTCACGCGCGATAGAGTTAGAGAGAGCGCATGACTGTATACGCGCGATAGAGTGAGTGAGAGCGCATGACTATATATGTTTGGTAGATTGAAGGAAAAGGTGCATATGTATATACGTGCGTAGAGTGAGAGAGAGCGCGCATGATAATATGTGCACATGGGAGAAGTGAGAGAACACGACACTATATATGCGTATCTGGTTAGACAGAGAAAACATGAGCAGCTATGCCTAAGCACTAGAAAGTATAGGTGCGAGCGTCCTCGTAGTTAGATACTGTGCATACACATACACACATATATATATAGAAAAAAATGCGTTAATTTTATTCGCGTTATTTATAACAAGTAATTATTTATTAACATTGTAGAATAAACACGTAATTTAAAATAAACATATGATTGTTTAATAAACCTTTCAACTGCATTACATTTAATAAATCAATTGTTGATACGTGATAACGAAATTTTGCAATAAATCATGTAAATTGTTTATTAACTATCAATTACAAAACATAAAAATGAGTAAATTTTATTCTATGATTGGAAGAAATAAAAAATTACAGAGCTGGTCAATAATTGATTACAATTTCAGAACTTAAACTAAACAAATTACTGTTTATTTATAAATATTTAATGAATAAATTAAGAATGTGCGGCGCAGAAGTTGTAATAGTAAATTGTCAAAAATAAATAAGGATGTATCAAACTTAAATTGTTTTTTAACAATTTGTAATTGTTGTTAATTAATTAATTATTTGGTGGTTAAATTATTTAATGGGCTCTAATTTCAAATAAGAATTTGAATTTTGAAATGAAATTGTTTAACTAATGACTTTTTAAAGCAATTGTTAACTAAGAGGAGGTAATTAATTGTTTCTGTTAATTGCAAAAAACTGCAGTATGTGTGCATTGTTCGCTATATATGTATATGTGTATGTGTAAATTTATAGTGGGACTCATGCTGGAGACAATTTCTTCTTTGGAAGGAGGTAGATGTGGGGGGCAATAACACCCTACTGACGGGGAGGCCCCGGCAGAACTATACCTGCGAAGTGCAGGTCTCGGTACTGAGACACCAGGTGAAAATCGCGCAGAGGGAGAGAGAGTGAGAGAGATAGGGGGGAATTTTGGTCTTAGTAAAGCCTGGAGCGGAAAATCGGGGAAATGTGTGGGACCGAAAGGGCACGCAGTTCAGTTGTTTTTCAGTCCTTGCCGTGCGCGTACCTTTTCCTCGTTCTCGCTGAACCGTGAATAGTTTGGAGAACTGCTAAGCTGTTTGCATTATTTAGATTAAATAATTTATATGTAAGCGTTAGTGTCGACAGCGTGAGCGTGCATATTTGTGTGATTTTGTGTGATTTTGTGTAGTTTAGAGAAGTGTGTTTGGGTTGTTATTCACGACCGATAAGTCGACGTGACCTAACCCAGGGCGAGAGAGAGAGCAAGGCGAGTCGTGTGGATTCGCCCGATGCCGCAGCGTGGAGTTTTTCCCGGCGTAGATACCGCTGCGCATCTCGAGTTGAACTCTCTCCCCATTCCCATCGCCCACGTATGGTGTGTCGATGCGGATCTGTTGTGATTCCAGAGTTGTGCGCCGCCGGCCCTCAGGTAAGCGAGCTCGCTAACGCATTTAAAGGCCTTTAGTTTTAAGTATATTTGTATTTCGACTTGTTTGTTTCGTTTGTTAGTTTTAAGTATATTTGTATTGCGAATCGTTATAAATTTTTCTCATATTTATTTTAGGTAACATTATATCTTTAATCATAATCATTAGGTTCAATAAATATACACTTGTCCCGGCTTTTCCCTCTCTCTCGTGAGGGTTTTTATGCCGAGACAAGGAGTTGAATTTTCCCGCGAGATTGTGTGTTTCACTTTATTAATTGATCCTTTCCTCACTCTTACCAAACCCTTGTATCACGTCCTTTTTCGATTTAATTAAAATCCTATAGTGTAATATTGGTAAAATCATTAATTATTGAATAATTAAGTGACGTGTGCGTGAATAGCCGTAGAGATATTGAATGTATGTGTTTGAATGCATTACGGGGCTGGGAATTAAAAACTAGTGTTCAGAGGCGTGCATGCATGTGTGTGTGTGTGTGTTTGTGTGTGTCCGTGCATACATACGCAGGCTGCCTGTATTAGGTATAGCTACACTCGGACGATACTAACACGCGTGGCGTACACCATGTTTCTGCGCTGCGCCGAGTAGTCGCGGATGTAGAGAGGGTCGCGCGCGGAGATCGCCCGGTGCAATAAATTCATGTACATGGCACCGGCTGGAGCTACAATGAATCGCTAATGCGCGAATAGACGGGGCGTAGCTTAATCAATAGGAGCGCTCCGAGAGAGAGAGAGAGAGAGAGAGAGAGAGAGAGAGAGAGATGAGTGTATGCCGAGAGAAGGAGAGAATGCTCTACGAGAGCTGCATACAAGCTGACAGCTTGTTCCTCCCCACGGCAAAGTTGCTCGACCAAATTGCTGTCTCTGGCGCACACCCACCGATCTTTCGTTGAATATAATGCGACATAGTGTTAAGTTTGTTAGGTATTTTATAAATATTTAACGTAAATTAAATTTCCGATGAAAAGCTTCGTATTCGTCTACGGAAATGCTGCTGTAGATACGTTGAAGGTTGACAACCACAAACGAAGCGTCTTAAATGAAAATCTCTATGTGCGTACGCGTCTGCGCGCATGTATGCCGCTGCGTCTGCACAAATGCAAGCACCTGAGAGCTGCGTTATGTATACGTACAGCGGTATATATACTTGCGCCTATGCATGTGCGCATACGCTTGCATGCGCGCTCATGCAGTTTAATTTGTACCTGTTAATGATAGGTAGTTAGACTGACTGAATCCAGGTACTCAATTCGTAATGACGATCTCGAATTGATCTTTGGATTGTTGCAACCGAAGACGGAAATATGCGTGTGAGAACTGTAGCTTTGTATGAATCGGGCGGATGTTGCGTCGTTATGCGAGCGGCGTAAACCTTGGTGATTGATGTTGCGAGATCGAAGTCGAGATAGGATGCGAGGTGTGTACTTACTCTCGGTATACATAAATACACGAATTTAGTTTTCGTACAAACGATGCGATTAGTTCGTAACATGTTTCTTTCACCAGAGGGGTTACCAATACTCCTTGGTGGATTCTCTGGCGATTTGCAGGTATATAGCCGTTTCTATGATGGCGTGTTGCAACAAATTAGGTACGGACCTGTACGTGATTGAGGTGAGATTTTTTCATAAGCAGGAACGCGGACGTAGTAGTTATAATAGAAAATAAAATTTCATGAGCGACAGGATGCGAGGGGGGCATTAAGAGCAAATAAAATAAAGCAGTTAGATTTCGAGTGCTAAATATTTCTTCAGTAAGGCAATTTCCGAATGAACTATAGATCTATCGTAAAATGTAGCCCCCAGTCAACATCATCCATCGACGTGCGAGAATGATTATATATGCGCACATATTAAATATTGTAATTATTAACTTTACGTCGTGATGCTCCAGGTGTCGAAGATACGAGATGCACCATAGCAGATGCACTTAAGTGCATTTGAACAGAGGCGATTGTACCTTGCCACCAACGAAAGAAAGGGTTATATTTTCCTGAAAAATGAGCAAGCATCCAGCGTATACATTTATTTTTCTGATGAGAAAAATTATGGAAGTCGGACATGTTCTTACATCTAGTGAGAAGGAGATTCTGATTAGACAGTGGCGAAGAGGATTAAAGTTGTTGAAACTGGGAATATCAGACAGCATGATGAAAGCGCCTGTGTAGAAAACGTGAAAAGTGAGAAATAAGAAAAGGAATGTGAATAAATCCGCCGAAATGTAGCGCAAATAATGAAGAGAGCGGAAGAAATTGAGAGAACTATTCACGACCACGTGTTTCAAAGGATCTGGTCAAACAAAAGTCCATTTCCTGAGGGAGCAAATCGAAAACAGCTAATCGTATCACAGGCTGACGAAATAACAAGAGAATAAGATGAAGAAAGTTGACGAAGTAAGTATCAAAGACGAGAACATTAAGAAATTTTTCAATGATTACATAATGAAAGAAATAGTCAATAGAAAAATAACACGACGCGATAATGAGAGCATGAGTGGATCGCAAAGTGAGCTGTCTGTCAGGCTCGATCAAAGCAAATATTGTGACAACACACGATGAGGTGTCTGAAAAAATATCAGAAGGCAACGTATCAATCAGAGAATCAGAAAAGAGCGACACGGCGCGAAACAAATACGTGTTAAATACAATGAACAAACCAAACATGGCGACAAACAAATTACTGAATTTGTAGAGTAGAAGGTAAATATACTACTTGAAATTAAACTTCAAGAAAATGCTAGATCAAATAAAATAGATTTATTATCTGATCGCTTAGAGAACGTCATGAACAATGGCAACGGGACATCGAGAAAATACAAACTGACGTTGGATATGCTGTTAGATATATTTAAAGATTATTTTATCACAGAATTGAAAGCAAAACGGCTGAACTATGTAATCGAAGTAACCGCGACGGATTTATCTGACTGTTCAGAAAGGAAAGTTGAAGACGATAAACATAAGTTTCGCGAAATCATAATTAATCACATTGACGTAGTATATTATCAACGAATGGTAGAGATCAAATCACGTAAGAAAATTCTTGCAAAACTTCAATATTATAAAATATTAGAAACTAGAATCATACGAGTAACTGCCAGAAAAGAATTACATAAACTCAAATACATACCTAGTAAAGAAAAAGCAGCCAAATTTGGAATCGGCTCGAAGACAAAGTACGCGAGTTTAAAAGCGCGACGAGATCGAATAAATTATCAGTATATGAAAAACGTGACATATTCTATAACGTAATAGCAGGTTATTTGCCTGAAACGATATTGGTTGATTATTTGCATGAAGGCGTGGTCGGGGTGGAAATGAAATTAAAAAACTGAAACATTTAATATTACAGGTTGAAGCTGCAAAGCCAGCGAGAGATGCTCCTATGAGCTGTATGATAGCAAGCACGGGATGAATGCTTTCGCCCTTTACACGTTCGAAACCTAAAATACAAGATACGATGAGAACGCCAAGACGCGAATACAGCGAAAGACCTAGAAATTCTAATGAGGAGAAAAGGAGATGCTATTCCTGCGGGCAGTATGGACATTTAAGTGCAAAGTGCACAAACCCCGGGAAGATATTTTGCTATGGATGCCTGAAGTCAGGTACTCACTTGGCCAAAGACTGAAGAGCCAAGCGAGGGAGAGAAGATCCCATGAACAAGACAGGATCGTTCAATACGCAGATCGATCGCTTGCAGAAAAAGCCTAGGTTCAACCCTAGACCAGACAGCAGAAAGGGTAAAGCCAAAAATCCATTTGATCTTGTAGCAGTCAAAGAAGAGGCAGGAACGTCTAAAGGTATGTCTCTAAATTATTCATGTTTAAATTTACTTGATAAATATACAATATACAAATAGACGCAAGTAAACATATCTGCAATAACAAAATATTCTTTGAAAATCTAGATTTAAATTATAAAAATAGTGTCAAGTGCGCGAACAAGAATTCAGACTGAAAGATAGAAGAATTAAGCAATTTGAAACGAAATACAAAAGACGAAAGAACAATTAAGTTAGAAAACGTGCTATATTCAAGTCAACTATCTAAAAATTTACTCTCATTAAAGAAACTAGTAGAACAGGGATTTGAGGTATACATGAATGATAAGAAAAAAGATATGTTAGATCCTAGAACTAGAAAGACAGTACTAACAGGCGAGTACAAATCTCCATTCTGGACATTCGTGTTGAAAGTAAATCAAAAGAAGAATTCGAAAGCAACAGGCCAAGCGCAGTCAGCTGATGGATCAGCAACACACAAATACATGACAAGAAACAAGAGTACTTTAATTACTTTATCAATAATACTTTATGAATAATACTTTGATAACTTTCGCAAACTATTTTATATAAGTTTTTTTATAAAATACGTGAGACGATGTACTTAAAATTCTAAATAGACTAAGAACACATCAAAGTCGCTTAACTATTTTACTTTTGCTAAAGGCTCTATTATGGAGATTTTTTTCACTACATCATTATTTTTAACTACATAAACGTAGTTTGGTGTCATGCATCGGCGTTGAGAAACTGGTTAAGTTTTTTAATTTTATTTCTCTTTTTTAAATGTGATTTCGCCAAGAATATCTAGTGTAATTATTTACAAATTTATCTAAAACACTCATTCCCTGATAAAAATGCATTCAATTTTTAAGGTATAAAGAAGAAATTTTCAAATGTAGATACCTAGTAACAGGGTATATTTGTTCGGTAGGATAACAAAATGTTTTAAATAAAATTAATTTTATTTTTAAAAAAATAAAAAAAATTTAAAAAAAAAAAAATTTTTTAAAAAATTTATATATGAATAGAATAAAATTTCTAATTAAAAACCAATAATTTAATCCGGTATAAGCCATCAAATAATAATAGTTTTCAATTAATTACTTCATGCGTAATTTTCGATATTTGATACTAAAAGCAAAACATTTCCAAAACTAATTTATGAAGTATAATTTTTAAGATGACAAAATCGAATGGAAAACAGAATTTGTTATTACTTTGTAATTCTTTCAAATTGTTAGTTTCTGTATCTTATTATTTTTAAGTACTAGTTTCTATCTAGTTTTTAACTAGTTTTTAAACCTAGTTTTTATGTTTTTTTTGTTAATTTTATTGACAACGTTCACATTTTGCATTCTCAGATTTACCTTGTTTTTAGCCACGATCATTGATTCTATTTTTACTACCTAGTAACTACTTTCCAGTTCATTAAAAATTGTAGTGAACTGTAGTGAACAAGAGTATTCATAATATTTATACATTTTTTATAAGTTAAACTGTCTTTAACTATGATTATATTTTATTATGAATATATTTACATGAAATAATTATTTTCAGACGACGACTTTTTGAGAAAATGTTATGTTGCCGTAAATATGAAAATCAGAAAACAGTAGCGGACTACAAATGTGAAATTAATAATAATATAAAGGGTAAGTTTTACAGATTCCACAATACTTGGTAGAGCAGTTAATGAAATCTTGATAAATCATATTAGTAAAAGGTACTCTAATAAACCATTATCACTTGACCAAACCGATTTTTCAATTAATTTATAAGGTTTTTCAAATATGAAAGATACTTTTATAATTATAGATTTTTATGCATTCAATTTTTTTCCTACATCTAAAGAGGAAAAAGTGATTTTTTTTGAGATTGGTATATACATACGAGGTCTGTCAATTAAGTAATGCGACAAAATTAAAAAATCCAGTATATTTAAACATATAGGTACATCGCTGCGATCCCCTTCAAAGTAGTTGGCTCTCGGATCAATACACTTATTTCAATGAGTTTTCCACTTTTCGTAATAATTGTTGAACACTTCTTGTGGGACCTCTCCGTGTACCCTCATCACAGATACTTGGATGTCTTCAATGGAGTCAAAATATCGAGCTTTGACGTCTCTTTTGAAGTGGGAGAATAGGAAAAACTCACAGGGTGACATGACCAGTGAATAGGGCAGTTGTGGTAACTTTGCGATGCATTTAGACGCCAAAACTGAAAGACAGCAAATGCACTGTGATAGGGAGCATTATCGTGACGCAGAACCTAAGACTTCGTGATCTCTGGACGCACTGAGCATCCTATTTTCGTAATTTATAGAGCACATTATTATGGTAGAATACTTGATTTACGTTTTGTCAATGTGGCAAAAACTCTTTGTAAACCACCCATTGGCTGTGGAAGAAGCAAATGAACTCGTCAGCCAACATTCGAATGGTGAGTCGCCGGTCTTGACGAACAAGGGCGCGGACGCGCTACTATTACGGTTTTGGTGTTACAGGTTCGCATTGTTAACACAGGCCGAAAAATAAAATCGGTCGCATCATTTAATTGTCTGACTTCGTATATTGTACCGTAATTCTTAGGATTCGTCCCTGAGTATGTATACAGTCCCTGAACATGTATAATTTCTACCCCAATTTAGTATATTATTTTCCCAAGGTCATATACCCTCTGATGTTCATTAACTGAACTGTGATACGAGTTCAATTCATTATTTAAACTCCTCTCCATTCAGCTCCTATGACACTTTGGTATTTATGAACATTTATATATTTATCGATATATAACAAATCAATTAGGAATCATATACTTAAAAGGAAAGTATGTAGAAATTACTTTAATATAATCAGAACAGTGAATTATTATAAGAATTCTTGAGAATTAAAATTTTATTAAATAAAATAATTTATTATTTATTAAAAAAATATACCTAAATCTATCTATTCGATACTCCCCGGATTCATTCCTTCTCCCGTACTGCCAAAAGTGAGACAAATATAACTTTTTTTCTCTCGCTCAGACTTACAATCTGACCCACAAGTGATAATTGCAACATGAACATTTTCTTAATTATGGCAATTTCTTATTTTTGAACGTTTGGGAATACGACGAGAAAAAAATTAAATTCATATATTTGACGACACGCGTATTAAATATATGATTTCAAATAAATGACAAACATTTACAAATACGGATGCTGAAATTATCGAAATTCATAACTCATTCTTCGATTGAGTTGATTTCTTACTTTATTAGCTTGTTTCCAAAAAGTAGTTGAACTACTT
The DNA here is from genome assembly GCA_018907035.1 of Sycobia sp. Sy_11. Classification (NCBI taxonomy): domain Eukaryota; kingdom Metazoa; phylum Arthropoda; class Insecta; order Hymenoptera; family Epichrysomallidae; genus Sycobia; species Sycobia sp. Sy_11. The sequence continues at coordinate 75,186 of JACCIC010000102.1, forward strand.
GAGTTAATGTTCAAATACATATTTTATATGATATTTTCCTCGTTCTGTAATATATAAGACTCAGCCACGATTACGAATAAAAATAATCAAGAAAATTTATTATCATCTATTATCAATTATTTCGAGGTATATCAATAGGAACGAGGGAAAGGCTACTATTAACACCATTTATTTACCATCCTACGAATTTATATATATATAGTAACGATGCGCGTGTCTACCTCGAACACGAGGACGGCGGGCACGGCCGTTGCAAACGGTTTGCCCGGCTGGGCTTAGCCCCGAATCGTTTCGATGAGGGAGAGGGGCGGTCCGCAAGAGGCGAAATATCGCATGCACCGGGACGTGAGGTAAGGAGATCAGAAGGAATAAAGAAGAGACAGAACAAATAAAATTATGCAAGTCTTTAATTCGATTATTCGTCTCATAGAATAGATTCGAGAGTCGCCGATGAGACGGCGCGCATGGAGTCAAGGAAGAGAGAGTGAGAGAGCGAGAGAGAGCGAGAATAGCGGGCTGCCACTTACAGTTGGGGCGCCGATGTCGTCGAGTCGTTCGCTGGTGGCAGGATGCGACGGCTGCAAGCCCTGACTGTATGGCAGCACGCTCGCGACAGATGCGGGTGGCGGTGTTCCCCCTCGTCGGTGGCCCCGGGATGGGGCGGTCACTCCGCACAGGCAGGGGCCGGATGGCCGGCTCGTTTGCTCGAGCCCTGCGATTACCCCGCGGATTTCGGCTCGGAGGGCGACGGCAAACGCGAAAGTCAAGCAGAATAAGAAGGCACTCCACGAGGCTAGATGGTCGGCACTCGAAAAAAACCGATTTCTATTTGTTTTGTCGCGTCTCGGAAAAGCCAACTTTCTCGCAAGCAACAAAGCAGAGCTCTCTCTCGATACTGTCACAGTTCCCGCGCGACGAACTGTCCTCAGTCTCCGCTCTCTCGTTCTCTCTCTTACTTACCTATCCGCCGGTGTGTTAGTGCATCGGCCTGTAAACTATATATTAATATTTAATATATTATCAGGTATGTGAATAAGTCTTTCCCGTTTTTTTCAAATTTTGAGCCTTTATTGAGAAAAAATGGTTACAAATGAATTATTGAAAGTATTGGCCATCGCTAGCTACAACTTTTTCCCATCTTTCTGGCAACATACGAATCCCGTTGCGAAAAAATTCGACCGGTTTGGCCTCTATCCAGTCATCCACCCATTTTTTGGCTTCCTCGTAGGAATGGAAGTGCTGGTCAGCCAGGCCATGCGTCATCGATCTGAAGAGATGGTAATCAGACGGAGCAACGTCTGGACTATACGGCGGGTGGGGTAGGACTTCCCATTTGAGCGTTTCTAAGTATGTTTTCACCGGCGGTGCAACATGTGGGCAAGCATTGTCATGTTGCAAAATAACTTTGTCATGCCTGTTGGAGTATTGTGGCCGTCTATCGACATGTCACTCTGGGACTTTGTTTTCATCCCCCATTTGAAAAAATTCGTCAAAGATCGACATTTTGATTCCGTTGAAGACATCCAAGAATATGTGAGGATGGTACTGTGAGAGATCCCACAAGATGTGTTCCAGAATTGTTACGAAAACTGGAGAACTCGCTGAAATAAGTATATAGATGCAAGAGGGGATTACTTTCAAGGGCATCGCAGAGATGTAATACTAGGTGCAAATATGAATAAGAATTTATCTATAACTTTTTAAATCTTTATTTATTCTTCTAAGTCGAATTCATGCCCCTCAAAATAATGCCACCCGAATGCAATGCAACTATTTCAGTACAATTTTCAGAACATTTTATATACTCGTATTCTGAAAAAAAACCGTCTCCTCGAAGTAATTTTTTGAGTTTTCTGAACAACCAGAAGTGACAAGGTGCTACATCAGGAGACTACGGTTTTTTCCGAAATATATTTGTATGGATGTCTCACCAAAGACCTTCTGCAACATTTTGAATTTTTCGGCGGCCGATATTTCATTTCGCACACAAAATTTAATGATACTTCTTTGCTGAATATTTTAAACATTATAAAAACCGAAGAGATAACTTTTCTTTCTTTACAAAATACAAGCGTAACTATATCAAAAATGAAGATAATTGCATAAAATTTGGCACAGAGAACTCTGACAGTACTACCAAGAACTTAAAAATAAAAACATTTGTCCTAATCGATAGACCCAGGAGGTTTGAATGGAAAGTCTTCCTCATATTTGTACAGAGTAGTACCTTAGATACGTATACCAGTAGATATATATATATATATATATATATATATATGTATGTATATCTTCAAAAGGTAATGAATGCAACATTATTGTTATTATTCTATTTAATAGTAATTGGTATAATATTATAAGATAATATGATTATTTTTATGATAAATGGGCAGCTATAACGATTTTATAGGAATCGCGGAGAATTTGGTTAATAAATCACTACAAAATAGATGCTAAAATCCATATTCGAAACCATTATAAATTTCTCGATAGTTTTAGCTTTACTTCTGCTGCGAGGCGCCCTCTAAAAGGTCAGTGAAATTAAGTATTTTCAGATCCTTCTATATATCGATTCGAATTACTGCAAATCGAATAGACTTAACTTTTCTCGCGTGGAAAAAGCATCGGTTATACGAGTGGTAAATAGTGCCGAATTTTATCTAGCGTAAACTAGCGCTGATAGCAAATTATAAACACTATACAAATAATTAATTATATCCAATATACTTAGATCTTTTTCCTAAAGAAAAAGATCGAATATGCCCGCAAAATAGTATCATATATTATTATAATATTCTTGTTGTTATTTTATAAATCACGCCTTTATATCGATAACTCAATTTACTATGTTCAATTACAATTATTTTAAAATACTTTAATTTTACTTTTGTTGACTGCTTATATAAAAATTAATAAATATTTTTTAATTTACTGCTTATATACAAATCAATAAATATTGTTTTATTGGTCTTACAGTCGAATCAAATCAATCGAAAACAATATGTAAAAATATCAATACATATCTACATTAACATCAATACATCAATACACAAAAATAATAAAAATCAAAATTAAAATTAAAAATTATAATGACAGTCAGACTGTCCTTATATACAATCACCCCGTTAGACTAATGTGAAAATGAAATATTAAAAACTAAATTAATTGCTTTAAAAAATTCATTCATTGTTAATTTAGTTCATTCAGTTCCTGATGAGGAGCCGTAGCGAGCTTGAAACGTTGGACTGGATCTTCAATTACGTAAGGGTGTTGGGGACAGTCAAATTGTACTTTATTAATTAAAATTTTTTCAGCTAGTATTTTATTTTCAGATTATTCTACGGGGTTACAATATAAAAGGACAGTCTGACGGTCATTATAATTTTTAATTTTAATTTTTATTTTTATTATCTTTGTGTATTGATGTATTAATTTTAATGTAGATATGTATTGATATTATTACGTATTATTTTTATATTGTTACGTATTGATATTATTACATATTGTTTTCCATTGGTTTGATTGGACTCTAAGACCAATGTAAAAATATTTATTCATTTGTATACAATTATTTTAATCAGATCCACCGATCAATCCTGAAAATACTTTGTCCTATCTCAGAGAATCTTGAATAAATACCGCGTAGGCTAACCCGAGGGGAAAGGAAACATTACCTAGTATTAAAAGAAAAATATATTTCATATAATTATACTTTATATTGCATTAAAATAATTATTAAAATAAATTTTTGAATTATTGTAAATTAGTTTGTTTTTAATATATATCATAAATAATTTTCTATATTATATATAAATAAGAATTTTTCATTTAATATTTAATGAATGAAAAGTTTCTTCTTTATATGCATTATCTTCTTTTGTTTCATCTATTTCGTTTTGCTTCACATTAATTATTTGATGAAAGAACTGTTTACCAATATATTGAGATGACCTTAAAATATTATTAATAGAAATATATTCATAATAAGCTATTTCTACATAATTATTATTGGATATACAAGTAAGCTTCCAGAGTTTGTCAAAAAATGACATCACAAGTGCATCCTGCGCAGAAACCTTGTCTGTTATATTTGTAGGTTGTAGGTCTGTCAACAATTTTGCAGCATCCTATTTGAGCATTTCTTTCGGTATCGTTGTTTGAACGAATATGAACAAAATCATGGCAAGTTTCTAACCAAATAACCGTGATTTGCGGGAGGCGCTGCTTCTATTCGTTAATATGATGAAAAGTGCGGCTGAGGCCTATTGTTTGCTTTCAGAAACTTATGGACAGAATATTGATGACGTGCCGCGAGTGGTTCAAACGGTTCAAAAGTGGTGAGCTTGAAGTTGCAGACGAGGATCGCTCCAGAAAGCCAAAAAGTTTTGAAGACTAAGAATTATATACTTTTCTGGCTGAAGATCTATGTTAGATTCAATTCTATGTAGACCTTGCTACATTAGTGGTCTTCATGCGACAAGCCATTTCCTTGCACCGAAATGCATTAGGATACATTCAAAAGGTTGAAAACTGGATGCCGTTCGAATTCAAGCAGAGGACTGTTTTGCATGTCTGAATTGCTGCTGCAACGATATAAAAATAAATTATTTTTGTATTATATTGTCACTGTCAATGAAAAATCGATTTATTATGATTACCCTAAACACAAAAGATCGTATACGAAACTGCACGAGCCCACCCAATTGACGTAGAACGAAATATTCACGTAAATGACATTGTAGCCGCATTTTTCATTACACACGCTGGCTTCGGCTATAGCTAATAATAGAGAGGGCAATACGAAGAAGGGGGCGAGTACGGTAGAAATAATAATGAATGTACGCAGATATAAGCAAGGGTAATTCATTTATTAACAATTAAATACAAACATAGCATTAATAAGTGGTAGTTCGCGGGCTACCCACTCTTTGCGAGATCCGCGATGCGCAGAGAAAATATACATGGGGTTAATATACGGGGACTGATATACGGAGAAAAATGTTGAAGGGGGAGGAGATCGCTTGCGAGAATATCCTCTCCGCGGATGCTGGTTTACAAACTATATTACCTTTACACGGCGGCGGGCCAGAGATCACTCCTAATTTTAATTGTACTCGCAATATAAAACTTATATAAAAACCGAGACTACTTCCCGCGGAGACGTGCTTGTTATCGACCGCGATATTTACACATCACTCTCTCTCTCTCTCTCGCTCGCTCCCTTGTGTAGCTGCTGGACTTTAGCAGCGACGTCTCTGTCTTTCTCTCAGTCGTTCTTAGGCCTCCGGCGTCCTCTATTGCTGGGGAGACGCAAATGCGCCTCTGCACTAGATGGATAGTGGCTGTGGCTTCCTTGCCAGAGCTCGATGCCAAGATGCTGGCGTGTGGTTGATAAGTATCGACAGGCCTCATAATGATCGGGGCAAATACATAGGTTATGTGTATGCTGCTGATGCGCATGTGTATGTTCTTTTGGTTTTTCGTTGCGCTATATCTCTTTTGCTCGTTGCGTACTGTCGCGGTTCGCGAGTGCGATTTTACCGATCACGCGCGAACAGTGGTTTTAAAAGCGAGTAAATACAAGACCACTCAAATCGGCGGTCACAAACTCTCCGTCCCAAAATCAACGGGCAGCGTGTGCATGATATTATCGGCCATTCGCCTAATTACGGTGCGCGGAATTGGTTTGTGTAACGCATAGGATATGATAAAATAAAATTATTCGATGAGATTATTCGCTAGTGGGTATATATGTATGTATATGGGTATATGTATATATGTATATGGGTATGTATATATATGGGTGTATAAGTGGGTATAGTAGCTGACAATGTTAGATGTTACTCATTACACTCGCTGGTACCCACAGAATTCGGAATTGCTCCACTTTGACTCTAGATAGATCTATTTCAATATTGTTATTACTAATACTACGTGCTAGTTAAAAAGAAAAGAAAACTATAAGAGAATTCTATTATTAGCCTAATCCTAATTCTAATGTTATAACTAATGTTTATTCCTACTCTAATTCTAAGGTTATTAATACGCTTAGTTTTACGGTGGTCCTAATCCTAATACAAATATTGTACGTAAGAGCGGATTCTTTTTGCATTCTGATATACGTGTAACGTAAGCACTTTACGCCTTTTCATCTTCTTCTTTTTTTCTGCGAGACGTATTGCTGGAACAAAGTATATCGTTAGAGCTGTTCCGGCTGATTGTGTCAGGTATAGCATTGGTGGAACGGGCAACTTGGCTCTTCTAATCTTGAGCCATTGTTCGCTCATTTATTTTATTCGTCTTCTCCTGCTAATGCTGTACTATCGCAGTCTTTGAGGGTTGACTCTTATATTATATGTTTCCCGGTCATCCCGTTCGTTATTTTAAATGGCATCGCTCTCTATTGGCATTTAGTTTCGTGGTAGGGGTAATCACGGGAACGACGTTGGGGGAAAACGATAGGTCCGAGGCCATTTGTGCGGGAGGTTCACCTTTATATGTTCAGGTAGATCGTTACCCCTTGCATGATGACCATGACTGGCTGTGCGTTTCTTGCTACTACTACTGCGCTGCAACTTCTTGCAATGTTTGCGAGACTGTTGGGCCTACGCTTTTCGGATACGCCGCTATCAATTATACTTTACTACACTTTGAGTAGACACCTGGCGTGTCGTCTTCACCTTTGTCTCCGACTGCTCTTCGCCGTCGCCCTCTCTTTTCCAAGACGATATGGTAGGAGTCGATCGCTCCGGACAGTATGTATAGGTGTGCACATCTCTGGTTGCTCTGTCATATATATAGCAGAACTTCTTGTTTCGAGGATGTGAGCAGGCGGCACACCATTGCTCTTCCTTGCCATAATTACAACAGCCGCTCAGAGGTGCTGCTGTCTCTTTTCTGGATACACTACCTAGACATAATAGTGGCCTTGCTGGTGGTGATGTGTGTGATCGTATGGGACGGGAATAAAATTAAGGCGTTGTGATACTTTCCAGGCCATCAGGACCGGAATTTCTCTTTCTGAGCTACAGGTATTATTCGCCGTCTGCGATCTGCTGGAAGGCTCGTTGATGTATGGGACGGGTGTGGTTTGGATTTGCGGAAAGTTTACTTGTCGCTCCGGTATCTGGAAAGGATTAAATCCGTGCTTATATTCAAGGGGGTCGTTATTTTGGTGGCTAACTAGGGATTTATCTGGGAGCGATAGATTATGAGGAGATTCTCTATCGCTGCAGGCATCATCGTCTTCGGAGATTTTATACCTCGATGGTACAATAATTCGTTCTTTCTCCTCTATATTTTGAGCTCCTTGGTATTTTAAGCGAGGTTCTTTTCGACTCCTCTTTTCGTCGCGACTGAACACATGAAGGTGCAACGGTCGCCATGATAGAGGAGGGCCACGTCGCCCTCAGGCATACTATACTCACATATAGTATGGGACCAACCGGATCTTTTTGCGATCTACTTTTCGGGAGTTATCCTCCGACGGATATTTAGGCCTGGTGGATATGGCGGAGGAAATGGATAGGGATTTGCCTCTTGCGTACGATTATCTTCCTGCGGGACGCCTTGAACTGTCCCATTTGATAGAATTCATCGCATTCTGATTTCTTATCCACCGTAATCTTTTCTTCGAGATCCTGGTACCTCTTTGTCCAACTTGATTGCTTCTCCACTTCTTTACTTCTTTCTTCTTTTATTTGTTCTCGTTCTTTTTTTATGTGCACACTCCTGTACGTTCGCTGTGTCTTCGGTTCTTGTTTTGGTAATTTTACGTCTTTTCGGACGGGCGCTTTTCTACGCTTCGGCGTTCTCGATAATTTTACGTCGTTCCGCACGGGTCTGCACTCTTAAGCTTCAAGGGATCTCGTAAATTATCCAATAGGACGTCATATGTTGTAATATATACGCGTCCTTTTTGGTTAAGGCGTTCACTGACGGGTAGTCAATGCACATTCTTATTTTGCCGTCCTTCTTCGGTTCGATTATCGGGCAGCTGTTCCACGAACTCTCGGATGACTCGATTATGTCTTCGAAGAGTAGCCTGTCGATTTCTCAGTGGGCTTTATTTAGCAGTTTATTGTGGATCCGACGTGAACGCTGTTTTATTGGGCTGTGTCCCTGTACATCTATTTGGTGTGGCTGCATAGGTACAGCTACAGCAAATAATATCCGCTTGAGCTCGAGCTCTGGACACTCACTGCCACCGAGTAATGTAACCCCATTCACTGTCTCTATGGTCGTAGTTGTTTCAACGAGGCCGTTCTCTTGTGTAATGAAGCACCGTTTTATTTTCCTTGGTATATGCTATGTTGCATCAGCGAAATTGATAGTCATGGACGTTAGGATTTCTGTGCCGATGATAGTCGTATTTTAACAACTTAGCCTTCACCTGCCGGTTATTAATATTCCCTATGATTTCGGCGCGTCAGGATTGATTAGCGCCGGAAATATGTTGTCTATTTTCGATATCTTGCCTAGAATCGATTTTGCACGTTTTGAACCCTGATGTTCGAGTACGCGTTTGTTACTTCTACAGCCTCGGAGCAATCATCGTACCCGTCTCGGATTGGGAGACTCATCATAAAGGTTGTTGAGGTTGACTCTGGATTTCTCTCCCCTTATGCATTTTCTTGACTGTCGTAGGCCGGAACGTGGCCAGTTTAGCGTAGTGATGTCTGTTTCGCCACAATTAATATGAATAGCAGAGAATGTGCTTTATATCTGGACATCTATCCGTCGAGTATCCTGCCTGTTTACAAGTCGGGCACGGCCTTGTATCGTCACTTTGCGATCTGCTCCCGTTGCGTCTCTCTCTTGACGCGGCGAATACTAACTTCGGTATTCTATTCTGTCTCTGTCATTTCTGGCGGGTGATCGCCGCTCGTTATGGTATCGGAACTCGTTCCGATAGATCGTGGCAATCTAAACACGAGATCAGGCATTCTTGGCTGCGGTTGTCGGTCATGGGCCTAGTCATTTTGATGATAGGTCCACGCAGGAATTCGAATGAAATAGCTAATTGGAGATCTCGTAAACTTTTTAATGATGGGCAGCTATTGCGGGAGGGTGATGGGGACTGCTATCGAGAGGATGGTAGTGAATTTCGGTATCTAAGGAATAGCGACCAGTATCTGGGTATCTCTTGTAGTGCTGGGCACCGGACTGCAGTTTCTTCGATGTTCCTATCGATTGTTGTCCTAGCATAGCTCGTCATTATCACGTCTGGTTAATATCGAAGCCGGCGGTTCCGTTATCGTTACAGTCTTTTTGATTATGGGTGGCTTGTTATTTTTGATGACTACTAATTTGGAGCGCTTTCTTGTTCTTTCGAGGGGGAGCAGGCTACTATCTATGCTTACCATGCAATCCTCTACATGCGGTGGTTCCTCGTATGCAGTTCAGAGTTCTTGTTTTAATTCAATATGTTGTTCTATTAGTTACCGTTCGTCTATAGATTTGAAATCGTTTCTGTCAATCCTGTCCATGTAAGTTGGATGTAGGTTTTGATAGATCTTATCCAGTTGCTCCTCAAAGGTAAGCGCATCTACCATTTTGTGTATTAAGATGCACACACCTCGAAGATAACCAATGGGTTCCCTTGAACCTTTTGTTCGATGGCGCAGCTGTTACTCTAATCAATTGGCCGGAACTGGCGGCGCAGACCTTAATTTTCTCTAGAGTGTGTTTATAGAATGTTTATAGAATGTGTTTATAATGTTTATAGAAGAGCCTCATCCAGATACGTGCTGATTGGCTCAGAATCCCGAAGATAATAATTACAAGGTTACTCAGTGTTCCTTATAGCCATTCAATAAATTTGTCAACGTACTCTCGTGAAGCTTCGGTGAACTGTACACGCCACTATCGTAACAGCTGTCCGGTGCCCGTTTTCACTAAATATGTATTTTGGAACGATCATTTCGAGGTGATTAGTTGGGGTTTTGTAGTTGCTGGTGCTGCTTTCATCCTCAGATTCGGTATGCTCGAATATACTGTGGGGCACTGAGGTAATATGGCAGGATTAGGCCATGATAAGGTCAACAGTTGGCTACTGCTGTGGCAATACCATAATTCCCAGTCAGGTTGGTTATCATATTGGGTTATACCTGCCACTGCGGTATCATGGAGGCAGTGCATGTGTGCCCCGTCTTGCCTGCGTTTCCTTCCTTGTTGTTCAATTGCGTTGTGGTGGCGATAGATATGCTCTGTTTGCACTTGAGCTTCAAATTTTCGAAATTTCGGTAATTTTGAGGAGACATTTCAATTTTATTTCTGGCGAATTTCTGTAGAGCATCGCTTACTCGTGGAGACTGCATATATTACTTGGATGAGGAGCACGCTAATACAGGTTTAATAGTTTGTATGTACAAGACCGACTGGATACTCAGGCTGATGGTTATCTCGTCCGGGTGGTGTGGTTAACATAAAACTTCCAGTTTCTTACGATTAGTACATGTAAAAAACACGTTAGGCTATATTTTGCAATTTTTTCTTCTTTTTTTGTTCGATTTCTTTTATTATACCTATTTGCGCTAATCTTTATTCGGCTTACGTATTTTTTTTCAAAGCACAAATGTCACCGTTTATTAGGTCAGTTAAAAATCGCGAAAGGAGAAAAAGGGAAAGAAAGTATAACTACTTGTTTATAATTATTATTTACTTTCGTTATTTATATATTTAATATTTGTACTGTTCACTTGTGTTATTTATTTCTATTGTTCGTTTATTTTATTTATTTACATGATCCTTGTTATTTATTTATATCGTTTATTTATGTTATTCTTACTATTTGTTGTTCTGATCGTTTCTTTATATTCATTGTATTAATAATACTGGTCATTTATGGTGTGCATATTATTGATGCCCTTTCTATTATTTAATAGAATCAAGGGCGTTCGACATGGACAGGAACAGGTGATAATCACTTGGCGCTATGTCCGGGCTATATGGTGGATGCGATACAACCTCCCATCCAAATTCCCGTAGCTTCTGATGAGCCATCAACGAAGTGTATGGTCTGGCGTTGTCCTGGTGGAATACTACACCATTCCTGCTGGCCAATTGTGGATGCTTCTAATGGATAGCCTGCTATAAGCGGTCCAGTTGTTCACAGTAGATGGTAGAATTAAGCATCTGCCCATATGGGAGCAGCTCATAGTGGATGATTCCCTTCCAATCCCACCAAACACACAGCAAAGCCTTCCTGGCCGTCAATCCCGGCATGGCCACTGTTTGGGACGGTCCACCAGCCTTGAACCACGACCGTTTTCGCTTGGAACTGTCATATGTGATCTATTTTTCGTCGCCAGTTACCATCCTCTTCAGAAATGGATGGAGTTCGTTCCGTTTCAGCAGCACATCGCAAGCGTTGATTCGGTCCAGAAGGTTTCTTTGCGTCAAATCATGCGGCACCCAAACATCAGGCTTTTTTATCTAGCCTTCTGCAGATGGTTTAAAATCGTTTGGTAACTAACTCTCATCTCCTGGACGATGTGAAGAGATGACACATGCCGGTCTAATTCGATAAATTCCATGATTTGGTCGGTATTCGTCGTAACAGGTCTTCCGCCGGCTGGCTTATCCGTGGTGTCGTTTTCACCGGCTCTGAATCGTCGAAACCATTTCTCTGCGGTTCGAAGTGATAGCGTTGTTCCTTCCCCCAAAACACCATTAATGTCACAGAACATTTCTCTAGCGGATTTGCCTTTGACGAAGGAAAATTTTAAAATAACGCGAATTTCGGCGTTAGTGAACTCCATGTTTACAAGCCTATAACTTTTGAACGCAATATCCAAACTAATCATGCATAGCGTCATTTTGTACGTTATGTCAAAACCTTTCAAATTATGTATAGTATTGCCAGATACGAGCTCTGTAGCGCATTGTACATAGCCGTGAAATTCAGACAAAAAGGCGGAAGGGAGATATTTGACAACCTAATATTTGTTATTTTTATATTATTTGTTATATTTATATTATTACATCACACGTGATCTTCTCTGAATGCATAAAGTGTTCTACCTGGTTTCTAACAATTTTCTTCAATTTATTAACACTCCTATTTGGGATTAAAAAGAAATTATAATTATACGTGAAATTATTTATATTCAAATAATTCAAGCGCAAATATAAACTCTTTTTTTACAACTAGGTAGAAAATTATTGACGTTAATGCTTATGTAATATAAAGGTTATTTATCGCATTCATCCCAATTGTTTGTTTGCAATGTCTACATTATTGTTATTACTTGTTTTATTTAATTTCAGTGAGTACATTACTTATATTACTTAATTATTCTTATTTATTTATATTCTGTGATACATAATTTTATTTTATGTATACAGTATTTTAACACCACCTACCTTATTTCTTATATCTTGGATTACTTCTATTTTATTTCTTATTATGTGTTGTTTTTATATTATATGTTGCTTACATATACTTTATTATTAATCGGTGCAGTATTTCTGTAAGTATTTATTTATTAGTTAAAGTAGCCTTCCACTGTCATTCTGTTCAATTGAAGTTATTGGCACATTTATTTTCAAAATTACAATGTACGTAAATAATTATAAAAATGCTGAATTTAAATTATTTTCATTACTTATTTGTAAATAAAAAAAAATTATAACTATATATAAAGTTAGTTATATTTAAGTACTAATAAGCATAATATATAAATCTTTATAAAATTACTTATTTTCAATTATAATTTTATTATAATAATATTATAATTTAAGTACAATATATTTAATGAATCAAAATTATAATCAATAATTTGTTGGTTTTTCCCATATTATAAAAAATTTGTATATTTATTTTCATTCTTCCACTTACAATAACAAAGAGTACATGTCTTGCCACTCTTATTACTATATCTCATGCTAGATGATACAATTACACTCGTCTACAGATGATTTTTCTGTTCTATTTTTATTTTATGAAAGTGTTGCTTAGGAAGAGAGAAAAGAAAAAAGAAAATATTATATTAACATCAGAAAAGAAGATTCACGTAATAAGATATCTGATTTCAGAATAGAGGTAAATTCAAATATAAATTATTCATTATTTATTAAAAAGAAATGTTTAGAGATTGATTATAAATTATTTATGTCATGACAATTTTCTATTATTTATTTACTCTTGGATTTTATCAATACCGTTGCTCAATTCTCTTTTTCCTCCTGATTGAATCGAATGGTTACTGCGATGTTTATTTATTGTCGTTATTTTAGTACTTCTACTTTATGTTTTGCACTGGGTTCGTTGACAGGATAAATTTTTACTTACTTATTCTGTTAAAAATTGAAATTATAATTAGATCTCAGATTATAATTAGCTGAGAAAAAATGTGCTAGTGGCAAAGGCTAGACACATACATTGTAGCTATATACACTCATTAGGTACTGAGGGGGCTGGCCTTTGACAGTATTAATTACCTTGGTTTATTGAAAACAAGCCAAAAAAGGAAAATATTACTCTTAAGGGAGCAGAACAAAAAGAAATTGAAAAGAGTTGATGCCAACTAATTAAAATTCATATTTATGTGGGGACAATAGGTTTATGGGGATAGGTGTGGCAAATTATTAGAAAATATGAATAAATAATATAATAAACATATAAATATTAGCTGTACAAATAAGTTTTCGCTACTTTCGCTACGTATAAGTTTCGGCTACTCACTGAAGCATATGGTGATGTTAATTTGAGTAAAAGAATTTGTCGGGAGTGGTTCCAAAAATTTGAAAGTGTTGATTTTGACAAAACGCGCCCAAAGTGAATGGTGACACAGAATTGTATGCTTTACTGGAGGAAGATCCATGCCAAATGCAAGAAGAGCTTGCACAAGAGTTAGGAGTGACTCGGCAAGCTATTTCACAACGTCTCAAAACCCCAGGTATGGTCCAAAAGCAAGGAAATTGGGTACCTTATGAGCTGAAGCTAAGAGACGTCGAGCGTTGCTTATTCGCTTGTGAATAATTGCTTAAAACGCAAAATCAATTGAAAAAGTCAATTGAAATAAAAAAACACTGAAGATTAAACATACACAATATGCCAAACGGAACCATAAAGCCAATTTTCAGCATGACAACGCTCGGCCACATGTTGCAAAAAAGGAAACGTTATAAGAACTGAACTGGGACGTCCTACCTCACCCACCGTATTCACCAGACATTGCTCCTTTAGAGTACCAACTATTTCGGTCGATGATTCATTGTCTGGCTGAGCAGCACTTCACTTCTTACAAGCAATGGGAGAAATGGGTCGATTCGTGGATCACCTGAAAAGACGAGCAATTTTATAGACGGGATATCCACTTGCTACCCGAAAGATGGTGAAAAGTAGTAGAAAGTGATGTACAATATTTCGAATGACATTATTTGTACCTGTTTTTACAAAAAATTATTATTTCTTTAGAAAAAAAACGGCGGAAACTTATTTGTACACTCGATAAAAAATATATAACTATATAAAAAATAGATACGTTAAATGTATATGATTCAAGTATATATAGATGATAATAAATATTATAAATTAAATTTATGATGATATAAGTGTTTGTTTATTAACCCAATACACTGTTTGTGTTTGGAATGAGTACAGCAAAAAGCACTGGTATTCAAAAAAACAAGGTAATTATTCCTACTGGGAATCATTAGATTATATTTTGAACTGATAATTACTTTCGCGCGTTCACAAGAATCGTGAAAGAGTTTTGTATTTTCTTGCTATGCTACTCATAATTATATCAGCTAATTATAGCTACATATCGTGCATATATATATATATATATATATATATATATATATATATATATATATGTCTGAGGCTGTTTTTATTAACCCATTAAAAATAAGGCAAAACCTAGCAGATATATGGAGAAACTTTTTGTGCCATCCTTTGCATCACCAAAAAAAGAATGCCTATGTTTTTTTTTGTCGATTACAATTCTGTATAGTAAATTATTTTAACAAATAATACAAAATGTCTTAGTTTGCAAAATTGAATTCGGATATCGATTCTACGGCGAAAAATACGATAATAACCTATGTAACGTTTCTTTGTAAGAGTTCAATTTGTGAGTGTTAAATAAGAATAAACAATCTTATGCGAAGTAGTAAAAGTTTCAGTAAGTTTGATCTCCAACTCGTAAGGTTTTGAAGAATAAATGAAGTCATCCAATTGTAGCATACAACACTACGGTATTCTACAAGTCTACATCTGAGAGAGATGAAAGAATGATATACATGTGCAAAGTTTGTTCCTCTTTGTTTATATTTTAGATACGAGGATTAGGGTGATGCGTCTCTTCTATATATTTATAGGAGAGAAATTTGACTCCGCAGACGTACTAGTACGTAGGTCGCGGTACGTGTGTATATACTGCGGAAGGAGTGCTTCACTATCCTACCATCGGGTGGCGCTCCGACATTTAAGTCTCTGCACCGCCCTATTATTATTTATCCCTCTTATTCCTGTGTGTGTGTGTGTGTGCGTGCGTGTGTGTGTGTGTGTGTGTGTGTGTGTGTGTGTGTGTGTGTCTGTGTGTGTGTGTGTGTGTGTGTGTGTGTCTGTATGTAGCATACGATAGATAAACTCAGGTGCAATAAGTAGGGTTAGGCAATAAAATTTATTATAATTTTATTTATGAATAAATATATTTTTCTTTTCGATATTAAAATTTATATATATATTTATTATTTATCTTATTTTTTTTATATAGATCCCGCTTTTGTAATCCGCCCATTTCCCTCCTTTTCTTTTTAGGCATTTTCCTTATTAAAATAATTAATCTAAGAAAAAGAATTATAGGGATAAAAGTAAGTTTGTAGATAATTTCGAAGATGAAGTGTAAATGAACCTAACCCCTTCAGGGACCCTTCTCCTCTGTCAACTTGTACTTAATACCGAGTAGACATTCAACTGATATAACAATGAATTTCAGGGACGTATCCCCCTGTAGTATCTCACAACCTCGTATGTAAGCAACAGAACACAGAAATGGTGCCGAACGTGGGGTTTGGACAGAGGTATCAATTTATACTGCAGATAAACCAATACAATCAAATAAGGTCCAAGTCTTATAAGGCAAAATTTTTTTTTAAATTATAGAACCCAGAGGGAAAATAATCTCGTTTGCACTAGTGGACTCCAGATGTGTTTTATTAAATAAATTGTACTTAATATAACAGATTATATAGAGTACCCCTTTTGTTCTATCCCTCTGTATAAAAACAATTTCGAAAATAAGTCCTCATCATCCTTGTTCACTATGTAGCAAAGAAAGAAAGCCAAAAGATCGACATCGCCCTCCTCTAAAACACCATTGACTTCGGTTGACCAATGGTGTTTGTATCTTGCAAGAGGGGAAGTCGACGAATACCTCCATTACCTGTCTCTGCGAAGTGACGGTACTACGAGGGGGATTGATAAGTTTCCGGCCTGACCAAGAAATGGCACCACTAGGCCTACCTTGACGTTGTATAGTACTATCCTTAGATAGCTTGTAGCTATAGTTTCAGTCCGATCGCCATGTTACTTTAGGTTTGAGAGCACGCTGAACAAGACGCCTCTGTATTTTTCGTAAAAATGGAAAGACTGGAAAATTGTGCTGTCATCAAATACTTTTATTTGAACGGGCTAACGCCGAAGAAAATTACAGAAGAGATGGACTCAACACTGGGAATCATCATAGTCGACCGTTAAACAGTGGGTTTCCGAGTTTAAAAAGGGTCGTGTGAGCACCTCTGATGACCCTCGCACAGGACGCACTATTGACGTCACAGCTCCAGATATGATCGAAAAAATTCATCAAATAGTGTTGATAGACCGCAAATTAAAAGTGCTTAAGATAGCTGAAAGCTGTAAGATGTTATATGAACGTGTACAAAATATTTTGCACCAACTTTTGTATATGGAAAAGCTCTGTGCATGGTGGCTGCCGCGTTTGCTAATAGTCGACCAAAAATTGATTCAAAAGAACATTTCTACCGCCAATTTGGAGTTGTATAAGCGCAATACAAGCGAATTTTTGTGTCTATTCGTAACCGTTGACGAAACGTGTCTCCATCACTACACTCCTGAAACCAAAGAACAATCTAAACACTGGATTGGGCCAGGGGAACCAATTCCATAGAAGGCAAAACAATTTTTTTGGCGAACAAGGTTATGGCTATTGTTTTTTGGGATGCAAGAGGTATTATATACATCGATTACCTTGAACAGGGTAAAACTATCACTGGTCAATACTACGCAAACTTATTGCAACGTTTGAGCCACGAAGCGAAAATTAAACGTCCTCATCTGGCGAAAAAAAATCTTGTTTCATCACGATAACGCACCAGCGCACACGTCAATCTTTGCGATAGCTAAAATCAACGATCTGAAGTTTGAATTGATGCCGCACCCTCCCTACTCTCCAGACCTAGCCCCGAGTGACTGTTATCTGTTTTCTAAACTCATAAAATGGCTTGGCGGTAAGAGATTTGCGGACAATGAAGAAGTAATCGAAGCTGTAAATGGGTATTTTGAGGAGCTTGACAAATCAGTCTATAGAGATAGCATTACTGGACTAGAACACTGATATGAGAAATGTATCAGCCTTGGAGGAGATTATGTTGAGAAATAAAAAAAAATTCTTAAAAATATTGTTTTTCTTGGTCAGAATGGAAACTTATGAATCCACCCTCGCATTTTTGAAAGGCTTCGCAGAATAAATCAGTGGCTATGAAATAAAAAGAATAAAAAGAATAAAAAGAAAAAAAAAAAGAATATGATCTGGATGACATCATTGAAGAAAGAAATGAAGACCCGGGTCGTGTTTTTCTTAAGCACGAGTCAGCCACGATATCCTTCATCAAATGTATTATAGCTCAGGGTGCTTCGTCCTGACTAGACTCGCCAGCTTATGGAAAAGAGAGGCATCCATTGGAATTATTGGAGCCTAATGAAGAGGTCCGACGGAATTTAGTATCCTCTCATTTGCGCTTGAAAGTGGGTCTAACTACCAGCCTGGTATGCAGGAGGCCTACTCCTCCCACAAGAACAGTCAAGACATACGATCCCATCCCCATCCTTAATCGTAATCGCCAGCTCCCCACCTGGCAGTCTGCCTCCATGTACAATGGAAGATACTATGCGCTTTATGGCAGTAGAAGACCTCCGGAGAAAGAGGATACAAGATGTTATTGCTGCCATATCTACAACATTATCTGTTCTATTGCAGATGTTCCGCACCGGTCAACAGTAAAAGACTGGCCTACGATCCTACACGGAAGAAGATGCAAATACAACGCACATTTGTTTGTCAAGCATCCACCATGCAGGAAGAATCGTCGGTTTTCTTTGAACTTTGAAAAAACTATCCTTGAAAAGCAAATTTTTTTTTAAAAAATGATTACAATTACAAATAATTTTCTACTAAAATTTTTTCAGGTTAAGCAGTATTCAAATTAAAAATGTTATTCAAATCTTATCAGTGCGACCTTTTCTATTATTACTTTTGTATTGTATTTTTTCAATTCGGTGACAAGAGTTTCATAGAATAATTTCTTAAAATTAATTTCCATTATTTATTATTTTTTATTATCATATTAATAATTTTTTTATAATATCATTCTACTCTTTGCTCTTCGAAAGATTTTATTTTTAGACTTTTACAAAAATTTAATTTTATACAATCTTTAACATAGGATTTGGTTGTTATATTATTATATTACCGATAGGAAAATCTATTTGCTTTTTTAATTAATATAAATGAGATTCTAATTGCATTTTATATTAGTCGCTTTACTCCAATATATTAAAAATTGTTTATTTATGTTTTATGCAGAGGTTACCATAAATATTGTAGCTAAAATTAAAGGAAATTCCATTTTTAGCGTGAAAACCATAATAACGCTGCAAAAATCTCGTTTTTGTAAATTATCTTCTAAAAGATAAAAAATTTGAAAAAGGATTGTTAACAAAAGTTATAGATGTCTTCGAAATACAGATTTCTTATTCTATACATTTTTCTGTACCAACAGAACTTCTCGAAAAAAATATATTCAAATCAACAGAGGATATGGAATAGCCAATAAGAATATTATGGTTAAATCGATTCTTCTTAAGAATGAACGTTGGCTTTGAAAGAACGTTTGATTGTGGCCAAGATAAGCTGTTCATATTTTATTACAACCCGCTGCCAGTATAATGTTTAGCCAGGCCTTCCACCCCACACGCCCCGTAAACAGTCGCCGTCCCCATTCCCCTCGATCGCACGAGCTCGAAAAGCAACATCTGGAAAATCAGTCAGTACCTCGCTTTGGCCACCAGAGGCCCTCGTTTTTAGTTAAAAATATTAACTGTATACTCGCCCATAAGCGTAGGTAATATCCCTTTACTATCTTTGACCTAAGTACACACGTAAAATATACTGAACTTTTAGGTTACTGTTTCCGTTTCTTTCGCTCACTGTAGAGGGAACTAAACAAACAGAGTAGAACAAGAAGGAAACAAACCGATCTGAACTCTTACGTACAAAGAATTATTGTAATTTATATATTATAATTTAGAATGTTTTAATTGAATTGAAATTTATTTATAATTAAAAACTTATTATCCATTCTAGCAGATTCTAGTCGTCATAGAACAACTATAAACTCAGCTTCACAGAACATGTAACTCTTGCCCATCCACCACACATATGCACTTATATATGCATGTGTATGTAAAAGTATAAAGTTTTGTTAAACTAATCTTCATAAGGATAATAATAATAATAAAACTAAAAAAAAAAATTTTAATAAGTTTTTAGATGTGTATGAAATAAA